>PKML01019529.1:47442-70693 GCA_002933935.1 Eutrema yunnanense | reverse complement strand
AAAAAAAAAAAAAAAACACACCTAACCGCACCTATTTTGATTCTTTTGCAACAGCACGTGCGTTTCATGTTTTCTTTCTGTTTCTGAAACGCACCCAGCTGTTTTTCATAACCGCAACCGCACCTAACCACACATGCGTTTGAACAGTGAATGGTGACATGTTTTGTAAAACACACGGCGTTTGGAAAAAACGCACTAAACATTCAAGGCCTTTGGCCCAATAGCTAAAGAGCACGTGCGTCTCATTTATTCCTTCGAGCTCAACCTTTATTTAATTTTGAAAAAACTTATGTTGGGCTTTTGGCCCAATAACTAAATTCGGCCACATTTGAAATTTTCATAAAACTTCAAGGGTTAAAATCGATTTCTTTATAAGATGCAACTAGGGTTTTGAAGCTCATTTCTCTCTTGCAGTCCCCATCGTTGGAGCTTAGCAGCCGGAGGCACCAGGTTCGTCTTTCATTGCTTCACGTGAATTTACCAGAAAATGGATTATCTAGTTTAACGATTCCGTCTCTAATGAGTAATCGAATTTAGCGACTTTATTCCAATGAGTTTAGGACTTATACTCTTCATCTCTGTATACACTTTTGGAATCCATGTGTTTGAGTGTGAATTTATAAGCTTTTTGTTTTCTTACTCTAATGGGTTGTTAAATTTAATATTGAGGTTAGGAGGAAAAGAATGTCTCACAGGAAGTTTGAGCACCCAAGACATGGTTCTCTTGGATTCCTTCCCAGGAAGAGAGCTAACCGTCACAGAGGAAAAGGTTAATACTTTTGATTCATTATTGTTTGTCTTTTTATGGATTTAGTGTTTTTACTTGCACTCAGATCGTTGGTTCTGAAAATCAGTGAAGGCTTTCCCTAAGGATGACCAATCCAAGCCTTGCAAGTTCACAGCTTTCATGGGTTACAAAGCTGGTATGACTCACATTGTCAGAGAAGTCGAGAAACCTGGATCCAGTAAGTAAAAATTGTGTTTATAGTGAAAGCTTGTTTATTGTAGAGCTTATCTAGTTACGAAGTCATTAACTTTTGTTGTTTTTTATTGTTGTGTAGAGCTTCACAAGAAGGAGACATGTGAGGCTGTTACCATCATTGAGACACCTGCTATGGTTGTTGTTGGAGTTGTTGCTTATGTGAAGACTCCTCGTGGTCTGCGATCATTGAATACTGTCTGGGCTCAGCATTTGAGTGAGGAGGTTAGGAGAAGGTTCTACAAGAACTGGGCTAAATCTAAGAAGAAAGCTTTCACCGGGTATGCCAAGCAGTATGAAAGCGAGGATGGCAAGAAGAGCATCCAGGCTCAGCTTGAGAAGATGAAGAAATACGGAACTGTTATCCGTGTTTTGGCCCACACTCAGGTAATTTTGCTTGCTTATCAAATGTATGCACTGATGTTGTGTTTCGGTCTTACTGACTATTCGATGTTTCCTCTCTCTCTCTCTCTCTGCAGATCAGGAAGATGAAGGGATTGAAGCAGAAGAAAGCTCACATGATGGAGATCCAGATCAATGGTGGTACTATTGCCCAGAAAGTTGATTTTGCTTACAGTTTCTTCGAGAAGCAGATTCCAATTGAAGCAGTTTTCCAGAAGGATGAAATGGTTGACGTGATTGGTGTCACAAAGGGTAAAGGTTATGAAGGTGTTGTTACTCGTTGGGGTGTGACTCGTCTTCCTCGTAAGACTCACAGAGGTCTGCGTAAGGTTGCTTGTATCGGGGCATGGCATCCTGCTAGAGTGTCCTACACTGTAGCTAGAGCTGGTCAGAACGGTTACCATCACCGTACCGAGCTGAACAAAAAGATTTACAGGCTGGGCAAGGTTGGCCAAGAGACTCATTCAGCCATGACTGAATATGACAGGTCAGTAAAATTCTCTTCTAGGTTTGTTCTGGTCTGGTTGCGGTTACTGTTTTCTTTACTGAGAATTGTGGTTTGTGATAGGACCGAGAAGGAGGTGACTCCAATTGGAGGATTCCCTCACTACGGAGTGGTGAAAAGCGATTACTTGATGATTAAGGGATGCTGCATGGGACCAAAGAAGAGGGTTGTAACTCTGCGTTCGTCGCTGCTTACGCAGACATCTCGTCTTGCCCTTGAGCAGATCAACCTCAAGTTCATTGACACCTCCTCTAAGTTTGGACATGGTAAGTTCCAAACATCACAGGAGAAGCTGAAATTTTTCGGTCGCAAGGCTTAAGTCTTCTTGGTTTGTCACAATTCTTAGAAAGTTTTACCCTCGGTTTCTGTTGCTACTTTTACCAGAGATGTTATTATCCTCTGAACAATCCAATGCAGTTTTTGTTGTTCTAGAGTGTTTTTCTATTTTGGGGGTTGTTGTCTTATGTGGTCTGGTCATCTCTTGGCCTTCTTTTATATCCCAATCTACTTTCAGCTTCTTTATAAACTAGTGCTAGATTAATTTCACCAAGATGTTCTTATAGTCAGGGCAAACACCCTAACTCGGATCTTGTTATAATTAAATCTTTCTACATCGTTGACTGGGGTTTAGGTAACCGTGCATGGTTTTTGCGTTAAGGTTTAAGATAAGCTCTCTAAGATGTTCAAAACCAATACAGTGTTTTGCACTCTACATGTCAATATCCCACGATTCTCCGGTCCCACGATAGTAACAACGGCTCAAGCGCCACGAATCACTCCACCTTGAGAGTTGACCACGAGATCGATCAACAACTAAGCTCCACCTATATTCTGGTTTGATTTTCGAGGAAAGCAATTATGTCGACTCCTCAAATTCTGCGACAATTGAAGATACGTCTTTTCGGAAAGATACGCTGAACCCAGATCGCTTCGCGAAACCAACGCAAATTTTGCAAAGGCAGTCAGTTGATTATACCGAACTTAATTTATACCGAGTGAAATGATTTTTCATTAACTACGCCAAACTCCTGTAAGTACTCATTCACCGAACTAGGAGGCTTATTGTTAATGGTAAGCTCCGCACCCCCAGTTTAACCCAGTTGAACCGAGATCAGTCCATTTGATCACGGTCAACGACACTTAATAAATCGATAACGATATAGCCCAAAACGGCTCGATTACCGGTCTCAGAGCCCATTAAGCCCGACTCCAGTAAGTGGGCTGAGCATATTTTCCAAACCAAACCAAACCGAATAACGTTATTTGGTTCGGTTTTGGATAACCCAAATGGGCACATTATTAAATTTATTCGGTTTTCGGTTCGGTTCGGTTTATTAACCGAATACCAAATTAAACGATTGGGTAACCGAATTAAAACCCAATCCATATAAGGTATGTCGACGTACCATATAATTTGGTATTACGAAACCAAGTTATTTTTTTTTAGTTTTTTTTTTGGAGTGAATATGTAAGTTGAAACTCTTAAACCATGATGTCTTCCTTGGAAAATATGAAAAAGAATAATTTTGATATTCCATTGTTAAGGAACACACAATTAGCACTTGAAACTAAATTAATATATAACTGAATTGTTTAGCCAAAGTAAAGTAGTTTATCATGTGAAATTTTATATTTGGGAAAAGTACCTTAGTGCCATGTGTCCATAGATTGCTCTCTATTCGAACGTGAGTTGAATCACTAAGCCATTGATTTTTTTATTTTTTTATTTGTCTAGTTGGAAGTGAAAAACAAAGGCAAAATTAAGATTTTGGAGATGATTTTAACAACCGTAATAATCTAGAAAATGTTTCTTCTTCTTTCTTTGTTCATTTTTTTGGTTAAATATTTTTTCACAATTGTCAAACTTTTTATTCTTATTTAAAATTAACCGTATTATCCGAAATAATCGAAATTACACAAAAGTGATTCTAATTCGGTTATTATTTATAAAACCCAAAATACCGAAAACCGAACTGAACCGAAATAGAATTTAATCCTGAATGAGACCTAATAATTTAAAACCGAAAACCTAAAAACCGAAAAACCCGAACCGAACCAATTAACCGAATGCCCACACCTAATTAGTCGGCGCCGACCTCCGAAATAAACGGAAGATTTCCATTCTTCCAAGAAAAAATGAAATCTTCCCAATCCAAACTCGCGAAGGAAAAGAAAATATCGAAGTTTTAGCTGACAGAAGATCTTATAAATATGATAGATCCTCCTCATTGGAAAACCATCCTACAATTCATTCACTCACGAGAGCTGAGATATTAAGAGCTGCAAGATTACCGATTTCCAGTTTTTTAACTCCTAGTTATTTTTCCGATTAGCTCATCCCCCTAACAACCTAATCATTCCTTTTAGTTATTTATTTAACTTAGTTGAGAATCACATTCCACACTGTGTATGTTTTTGTAAATATTCATCTTTAGTTAGATTCTCGAGTCAATTTGGTTTTTGACAAAAACAAATCAAATAACTAGGGATCCAACACATGAGGTATGAGTTGTTAGTATATAAAAGGGAAATTGCAGGCAATGACCATAAAAAAATTATAATTAAGAGAATAACCAAAAAATAAGTCAACATAATATTCTCTGTATAATCTATATTAATACATTTATACCCTTTATACCACATATCACATACCACAAACGCGATTCATCCTTGAGAAACCTCGATATCAACAACTAACACTTTTCTTCTTTTTATTCTTTGTGATCTTTCCTTCTTTATTTTTCTGGGTATTTTTAGCGAACTGGAGAATAGATGTATTGGGTTTGAGGGATCGATTTAATTCACTCGGTGATTGAGTCTACGACCGATGCCTTCCGACTCGTTCGCTGCAGCCTCCGCCGCCGTTGATCTCGATCTCCTCTGCTGTTGATTTCCTCCGCCGTCGATCTCCTTCTCCGCCGCAGCCTCTCTCCCAACGCTTCGTAAACCATTAATCAGAGGCTCTCCGATTGGCTCGAATCGGGTTGCCTTCCAACTTGTTCGCCGCCTGTGGAGTCGAACCGACGCCCTGCTTTTGAAACCGATGCCTTCCGACTCGTTCACTGCAGCCTCTCGCCGTTCACCGCCGGCCATAGCCTCCGAGCACGGCCGTACAAAGGGTTCTGTGATTTTTTTATCTTCACATAGACTGACTATTTGGCTTTCATGGTGAAGGTTCTCTATTTGCCTTTCGTGAATTTGATTGTATGTTTTAGGTTTTTGTTATTGATTAGGATAAACTTAGAGAAGGTCCGCTCAACAATTATGAAATTGGTTTTGTTAGCTTCACATAAATTGTCTATTTGGCTTTCGTTAATTGGATTGTAGGTTTTAGGTTTTTGTTAATTCCATTGCTTTGTTGAAGTAGCTAAATGGTATTTAAACAATATTGATTTTTTTTTGTGTGTTGAAACTACGTGAGAAGCTTCTTTGTTTCGGTCTTGATGTTGCAGCGATACTCATAAGCTATACAAAGCACAAAGCGGTTTGTTAGAATATGGAACATAACAAGTATCACCATCCTCACCGGCGAAGGCGAAGAAAAAGAAGCAGAACACGGCGATTGCAGTCCCGTGGTTGGATAATCGAGTATTGGTTCCGCCATCGCCAAGTACCCCAACCACCGCCTAGCCACCGAAGGTAAGTCATCCCTCGCAATCATAAGCCTGATCGCCGTTACCCACATCAAAAGCACGTTCGCTGTTGCCAACATCCAATCCAGCTACGCTGCACGACAACACTCGCACATGCGAATTTGGGGATTTTGTGTATAGGAAGTCTATTTTTTGTGTATAGAACGTCTATATCGTAGTTGGAGAAGAATGTATGGATATGATGTTTTATAAAAGTAAAGTTTTTTCTATGGTGATTATGATGTTTTGATTGGTTTGTTACATGCCATGCAGAAACTTAGAATCATCAGTTACATTTGCAATGGCAGACAATTTTTTTGATTTCAACATTCTATTATTATAGAATGTTATATAGAATGTTGCCTTGTTAATGGAGACTAATTTATATATATTAGTGTTTTCAATATTAGTCACTAATTCGTAGGTGTGTATAAAACGTCTATTTTTGTAATTTTGTTTTTGATAAAAAATGACAAAACGTATAGAATATCTATGTAAAATATCCCATTATATTTATTCGGCTTCCCATATTGTACTCCTCTCATCTCCCCATCTATTCTACTTATCAAGTCTATACTATTTTTAAAACTTGTTATTCTAATCAATGTAAAGATTTGTAATTTTTAATTCAAACCTTGATATGTAACAGAAACCAGATCGCCGGCCACCAAAAACCCTTAACCGCCTTGATACCCGCTTCAACTTGACAAGCCCCACGTCCGTCTCTGAGATTCCTCCCAAATTCCGATCCCTCACCGCCGATGGTAAAATCGAAGTCCTCGACGATCGCCGCCGCTCCTTCCTCCCCTCATCACAAGGCTTCGATCGATGGAATTGCTTCTGTATTTGTGGCTCCACCTGCTTCTCTTTTGACACGGGAGCGACTGTTGGAGAGAAGAAATCCGGAGGTATCAGGGGTTAGTGCAATGTCAGAAAGCAGTTTGGCAATACCTTGCCGTTGCCCACAACGAGCTCTCTCTCTCTAATTATTTTCTCGAATTGCAGAGAAGCTTCTTTCTTTCTCTTTGATTTGATTATCTCCCTCTGGGAATCACTCTTTACCCAGGAATGTATTTTGAGATTTTTGTGAATTTTGGTGATTTTGTATGGAAAGTCTATTTTTTTGTATAGAAAGTCTATTTTCTATGTATAGAAGGGCTGTCACCCAATTGAATCTAATTTTGTGGATTTTATGTATAGAAAGTCTATTTCGTAGTTGGATAAGAATATTTTGGCACGTTGTAAATTATGGTTTAATATATGAATTTTGTGTATAGAGAGTCTATTTCGCAGTTGGATAATAATATCATAACAAGTCTATATAGAACACATAGACTGTCTATTTGGCTTTCATGGTGGAGGGTCTATATTTGACTTCTGTTAATTCGATTGTTTGTTTTATTACTTCGCAACACTACCCAGTACTTCGCCGTTGGCGAAATATGTATTGGCACGTTGTAAATGATGGTTTAATATATGTAATTTTGTTATTTTCTATTTGCTAATTTCATGTGAATAGACGTATATTTCTGAAGAAAACCTATATAATGAATAGCTTTGGTGCATCGGATCCAAGCTTCGCATCATGTGGATTCTTTCCGTACATCGCTCTAACCAAGAAATCGAAAGCTGCTCCATCACCGGGACAACTAGACTCGGCTTTTCCGTTAACGGCGAACTCTTTCTCGAGCGAATTGAAAAGCTTTGAGTTAGTGGATTCAATGCTTTTCCGCCGAGTAACACAACGACTTGTGGATTTACGGCGATAACTTTCGGGAGGCACATTGACACTAAAACATGTTGAGTTCGTAATTTTCAATGTAAAGATTTGTAATTTTCAATTCAAACCCTGATATGTAATGAGGTAAAAAGCGTCGGTTTATATAGAACACATAAACTGTCTATATATTTGGCTTCATGGTGGAGGCTATATATTTGGCTTTTGTTAATTCAATTGTTGGTTTTATTACTTCGCAACACTACCCAGTACTTCGCCGTTGGAGAAAGATGGTGACTTTGACGTCGTGGGCGAGAGACGATCGGAAATTAATTGAGACTAATTTTTATGTGTGTATAGAACGTCTATCATTTTTTGCAATTTTGTAAATTATTGATGAGACACTTAAGAGATGAAATGTCTGGAAAAAAAACAATCTTGGTATGTTATTGATAAATTTGCTACGTTTTTGATATAAAAAATAGACTTGGTATGTTATTAATAAAAATAGACTTGTTACGGTATTGGTGATAATATTCACAGCTTGAAAAAAAATCTTGTTAGTTTTAAAAAAATTGAAATCATGTTTGCTGTGAAAAAAATCTGTGTTTTTTTGGTGGCTTTACAAAATTGAATCAATTCATAGGATGTGAATAACGGAAAAAACAAAATCTATGGGGAAACAATATGTGCTGTCAAATAGAACAATCTCAAAATAGTATAGACGGTCTACACTGAGTGCATAGAAGGGCAAAATCGTCTGAAAAACAACCTTTTTGTTATTTACTTAATTTATGATTACCCAAGGCTATTTTCTTAAAGGTTTATTGAAAATTGGTTATTTGGCCAATTATCCCAATTATAAAGGTACCAAATAATGTTATGTAGCATGCATTGTAGGAAAAAAAAAAAAGAGCATACGCGTGGGGAAAGAGAAAGACTTTGACTGAGAGCATCTTCAATTTTAGAATATTAGTCCATTTTTAACTCTAAAATGAAGTTGAATTTCTTCCCAATATATTTCTTCATTTTCTACTCTTTTTTTTGACGTCTTCATTTTCTACTCCAAAAAAAATATTCTAAAAATATTATTTTTTTCAATTTTATTTTTAATTGCTAATAATACATTTTATCTATAAAATTTACAAATTGACCCATCAATTTTTTCTTCTTTCAAAATTTCTATAAATTATGATATTATTTAAATTTAACCATTATAATATATAAAAAAACACATTACACCACATAAAAAATAACAAAACAAAGTAGATTTTAATTTAAACATCACCATTTGAATATTTATCCCATAAATGATCAATTTACGCTTTTTTTTATTTCTCTAAATCAAGCAAGAAAATTTTGGAATCGAATATTATCGTCCTCGGCTATTTCGACCTCTAGAGGTGGAATTTCTCTTCCAACTTCCATTGGAGCATCGAGATCGCGCTCATCCTCGATTATCATGCTATGTAAAATTACACATGTAGTCATTATGTCATGTAACACATTATTTTTCTAAAAATGAACCGGTCCTTTCACAATAGCAAAACGTGATTGGAGAACTCCGAACGCACGCTCTACATCTTTCCTACATGCTTCTTGTCGCGCATCAAAATATTTTGTCTTTGCACCCATTGACTCGTGAATAGTTTGCACTATGGTAAATCGTTTCAGATATATATCATCAGCTAAATAATAACACATATATATCTTATTCCTTTCCTTGAATGGTATAATGAACAGTAGGGACGATACCTTTTGAGCAAGAGCACTTGATTAATTAACGCTATTGATCACTTTTTCTAAAGAATAAATATATATAAGTTCAATATTGACTAAGGGCATCTCCAACCCTACCCCATTTTCTACTCCAAATGCCATTTTGTAGTAAAATCATCTCCAACTCTACTCTATTTTTAACTGCAAAATAGGGAAATGCCATTTTTTCCCTCCAAATATGGAGTAACTCCATTTTCAACTCCAAAATGGAGTTGAACTTTTTTATTTATAATTTAGTCCTTCATATTTTATCATTTTTTTAAAACTGTACATTTCATTTTAACAAATATTACGAGACAATGATTTTATGGTTTCATTATTTTCCAAAAAGTTTTAAGTAATGTACTTGTCACATATGCACAACAGCACAACAAAATATGACTCGTCAAATATTCTTGTAATAATTTCACTTCTTATTTAATATAATTAAATAATTAAAATATATTTGGACTCGATTAAAATTTATAGATATGATGATGGGATTTTATTATAATAGCATAAACTAATATTAAATTTAAAAATACATAAAAATACTGAAATTAGAAATAACATAAAGTAAACTTAATGCAAAAACGACTAATAATAATCTGGTAAACCGCTTCCAGATCTACCAAGATCATTAAAATATTGTCCAAATGAACCATATTGAGGTGGATTTTGTTGATTTTGTTGTTGCTCTGCCCTTTTTTTGTAAAATCCGTGTTTGTTCACTCTGAACATATGCACGAAGATTCAGATCTTGTATCGAATTCAAGTCTTGAAACAAAAATTTGTTTTCTTCCTTTAATTCTTTTAAAGCGTAGTTCTTACTTTGAATATCCAAATGTTGTTGTCTTTGGGCACTTGTCTTCTTTAATTGCTCCAAAAGTTGCTTTTTTCCTTCTTCTAAAGAGTTGATAAGCAAGCACCACTTGGATGTTCCATCATCAATTTTTCTTTTCATTTTGGATTTTTTTATTCCACTTGGTCGTTGAGAAGGTGATCCGCCAATTATCTCATCATCACCTATATTTGGAGAAAATGAAGACAAACCTCTGAAGATGTGTATCCGAAACCACACGGGTTTGATACGTGTTTAGTAGAAGTGACACCATCTTGAAACTTTTCAAAGTTCTTTATAATATTCCAAACATGATCGAGTTTCCAACCTTTTTTAAAATTTGGATCTTCTGCTAACATTGTTTTGGCTTGATTGAGCTGCATATCATTAAAAAAATTATTATTTAAACAAAATATAAATAAATGAAAATTTGAAAAATATGTAATAAAACTTACAATATCATCATTTGAAGCACCACTTGGACGTCTATTTTCACATTGTCTAATGCATCCATGGAGTTTCTTTGTTGCTTTCACAATAGTTTGCATTCGGGATTGCACATATTTTTTTGTACGTTCACTCCAAGTTGTATTTTTGCCATTGTTGTAGCCTTCAACCACACGAGACCAAAACTGGTCGGATGACTGATAGATACATGTGATTGGATCTTGTGAAATTTCCATATAAATTTGACATAAAAATTTATCTTCTTTTTGAGAATATCCAGAAGAACGAATAGACATTTTTATGAAATAGTTTTGTTGTGAATAGAAGTAAAAACATATAGTGGTATTTATAGATGTATGAATTCTCATGTCGAACTTAAGGTCTTTGACCATGCAAAGATCAATAAATTTGACGATGCAAAAGCCAACAAATATGTCCATGCAATGCAAAATCCAACACATTTGACCATGCAAAAATCAATATATTTGACCATGCAAAAAACCAATAAATTTGATTATGCAAAGATCAATAAATTTGTCCATGCAATGCAAAATCCAACACATTTGACCATGCAAAAATCAATATATTTGACCATGCAAAAACCAATAAATTTGACTATGCAAAGATCAATAAAAATAACAAATTTTCTGGTATAATGGCATGTCGAAACACGTGATTCTCTTGTGGTTATTTGATATATACAATATATTTTTATAGTTTTACAAGATTAAGTGTAATTAAGTAGAGTCAGTCAAGATGAGTTCTACAAGATTTAAAATATATACAAAGAAAAGAAGGCCAAGGCCCAATCTCAAGCCCTAGAAAAATGGTAACCACATGTTTAGTCAACAATCATGTTAGTTATCACAATGTCCACATATTTCTATAAATACTACTATTTCTATGTTAGTTATCACAATCCAAAAAACTATTATCTTGTTTATCTTTCTTTTCTTCTATCAACCGATTATTTTGTTCATCTTTTTTTTTCCTCTATCAAAATGAGTTTTAACTTCAAAAGTCTATCATGTTTTCATTCCTCATCATCCTCTTCTGATAATGATAATAATATTGAAATGATCGATAATATGGATCATGAAGAAGAAGCAATAAATATTTCTATCGCTAATAACAACACGACCATGCAATATCTTCTCGATCAACAAATTAATCAAGTGACTTATGGTGGTTCAGTTCTTGGGCGTTTTTTCATCCATCGAAATCGAGAGAGTGCACAGTCTAGATTGTTCAACGATTATTTCTCTGAAATTACAGTCTACAATGATGCTATGTTTCGGAGAAGGTATCGAATGTCTCGTTCTTTATTCCTTCATATTATTAATGCAGTTGAAAATCATGACAATTATTTCATGCATAGAAGGGATACTATGGGTAGACTTGGATTATCGCCACTTCAAAAAGTGACGGCTGTGTTTCGGATGCTAGCATATGGTTTTCCAGCAGATGCTACGGACGAATACATAAAGATAGGAGAATCAACGGCAATCAAAAGCATGAAAAGATTTTGCCGAGCCATAGTGAACATATTTTCGGAGCAATACCTACGGTCACCAACATCTAATGATCTTTCTAGACTTCTTTACATTGGTGAAAAACGAGGTTTTCCAAGAATGTTGGGTAGCCTAGATTGCATGCATTAGAAGTGGAAAAATTGTCCTACCGCTTGGGCTGGACAATATGCAGGCCGTAGTGGATCGCCAACGATAATTCTTAAAGCTGTGGCAGATTAGGACTTATGGATATGGCATGCTTATTTCGGAATGCCATGCACTAACAATGATATCAATGTGTTTGAATCTTCCCATCTTTTCTCCAATCTTGCTCAAGGTATCGCTCCTCCTGTTCATTATACCATTCAAGGAAAAGAATATAATATGGGTTATTATTTGGCTGATGGTATATATCCGAAATGGTCTACCATATTGCAAACTATTCACGAGTCAATGGGTGCAAAGAAAAAATATTTTGCTACGCGACAAAAAACATATAGGAAAGATGTAGAACGTGCCTTCAGGGTTCTCCAGTCGCGATTTGCTATTGTGAAAGGACCGGTTCGTTTTTGGAAAAAGAATGTGTTACATGACATAATGACTACATGTGTAATTTTACATAACATGATAATCGAGGATGAACGCGATCTCGATGCTCCAATTGAAGTTGGAAGAGAAGCTCCACCTCCAGAGGTAGAAGTAGATGAGGACGAAAATATTCGGTTCCAAAATTTTCTTACTCGATTCAGAGAAATCAAAGATAAAAACGCTCATTTCTCACTTCGAAATGCGTTAATTGATCATGTATGGGAAAAATGTGCTTTACTAGTATGCTATTGAATTTATAGCTTTACTAGCACATTTCTCAGTCGGCTTAATTACGGCGGACTTAGTAGCGAAATATTAATTACTTTACTAGTATGCTATTGACGACAGATTTATTCGTTGTAGCGGCCGACTAAATGTTCTCACCTGATTTATGTGGTTCAATGGCTGAGTTAACAACAACTGTCGCAATTAATTTACTAATTTTTATAATTACTTAAATAGACTTTCAGTGGCGACAGACTTATAGTTTGTTTGATGGCTGATATTCTAAGGATGATTTATGTGTTCGTTCGGTGGCATATTTTCCATGTCAGCAATAAAAAATTACATCAGCTTCAAACACATAACAAAATTAGGTTTAGACGTTGTCTTTATCCTTCTTCTTCTTCATCGTTGTTCTTTATCTCCCTTCTTCATCCTTCTCCATCCTATAACAGATCTAAACTTTGGAGTGAAATATTAATGGATCCGGTGATTATTGTTTGCGGTAAATGGGTTCATACAAATATATATGTATTTAACGCCGACAAGAGAGGGTATAGAGTTCTAGAAGTTAACGAACAAACAACCTACAACGAGCTTGTACAAATGGTAATGGAGGATTATGGGTTGGATACACGAATCTGTAAGATTCAGCTGAGCTACATGTTCTCTAACAAGATTTTGAAAAAATGTCGCACGATACTCCACCGGTTTATGTCTGTAATTCTTGACAATTTCTAGGTTTTCAAACGCTAAGGAAAAGCGATCAGCTACGTCTTTGTGTAGAAGTTACAGAGAACGAGGATGGCGAATTTATTCAGAAGGACAAAGCGGTGGACAAGATAAAACGACCATTCAGTCATGTCTCAAAAGAGGAATATAAAGAAGAATGTAACGAAGAATACATTGGGAGTTATGAAGATAATGGTATTTACAAAGACAAAGTTGAAGATGAAGAAGATGTGTGTAATCGAGGAAAATCTATGGATATATGCGAGGATAAAGACGAAGTTGAAGATGATGACGAATTTAACAACATATTTGATATGATTGATGACCGTATGGTGCGTCATCTGATGATGATAACTTTAGTTTATATGGGAAGCCTCGAAAAGAAGATGAAGATTCACCGACGTTGCCTCCTAAGAAGAGACTTTAGAATATTGCGATGAACGAATCGAAAGGAGCTAGTGAGTTTCTCAAGTTTGAGATGGATTCTGTAAATATCGTTGTAGGCCAGCGATACGAGAGAAGATCTGGATATACGACTGAAACTTCTTACACTGAGGGATCGATTTGATTTTGATGTACCAATATCGACTGCGGAAACGCTCATTGTTCGGTGTTGGGTAAATGGATGTAGCTGGAGAGTTCATGCTTATACACAAGGAAAATCCCCATAATTCTATGTTCGTATCTACAATTTAGAACACACATGTTCTGTAACTGAGCGTTCTAATCGATCCCGACAAGCAACACCGGATATTTTGGGACTCTTATACATGGATTTTCTTGGCGACATTGATCCGTCAGTTCTACCTAGACATGTCGGAGTAGCTATTACTAAGCAATTTGGTATCAAGGTAATACATTCAATTTCAGCTGATTTATTAGTACGAAGCGGCTAACTTAAATGTACGATGCGACTGACTTAAATGTATGATGCGGCTGACTTAAATGTACGATGCGGCTGACTTATATGTATGATGCGACTGACTTATATGTACGATGCGGCTGACTTATAACTGATTTTTTTCATGATTGTTTATAGATGGATTACTAGAAGGCCCATAGGACGTTAAGATTTGCAAGGCAGATCGATTTGGGGACTACTGAGAAGGGGTTTGAAGACTTACCTTCTTAACTCCACATGATAAAAGGGCAAATCTGGGTACAGTTACGCGTCTTCATATTGATGATTGCGGAAGATTCAAGTATTTGTTCATTGCATTTGGTGCGACCTTGAATGGATTTCCTTTTATGCGTAAAGTAGTCGTTGTCGATGGTACATTTCTCCATGGAAAATACAAAGAGACGCTACTTACAGCAACAACTCAGGATGGTAATTTTCAGATTTTCCCAATAGCGTTCGGTGTGGTTGACACTAAAAATGATGATTCTTGGCAATGGTTTTTTACGCAACTGAAAATTGTTATTCCTGACGATAAGTGTCTTGCGATCATCTCGGATAGGCATAAGTCAATTGGAAAAACAATTGGGAATGTGTATCTGTTGGTGGCTCGTGGAATTTGCACGTACCATTTATATAAGAACATTTTGGTACAGTTCAAAGGTGGAAGTTTGTTCTGCATGGTGAAGAAAGCTGCAAAGTGTTATAGAATAGCTGAATTTGATGACGTCTTCGATGAGATTAAAGCGTGTAATCCTGAACTTCATGGCTACCTCCAAAGAGCGGATGTTAGAATGTGGTCACGTGTTCATTTCCCGGGCGATAGATATAATTTGACGACAACAAATATAGCGGAATCAATGAACAAAGTTATTTTACATGCTAGAAGTTTCCCAATTGTTCGACTCTTAGAATCAATAAGGTTAATGATGATGAGATGGTTTGCTAAGAGGCGAGAAGATGCAAGGACGATGAAAACAACGCTTATCCGTGGTGTTGAAAAAATGTTAGAGGTAATTACATTACATAGATGATTGATTCTTATCATTTGTACCAGCCGAGATTTAATAAAAAAATTCTTGATAACAGGTCCGTGTGAGTGGTGCCAAACTTGCGACAGTACAAATGATTGATTCTTATCATGTACAAGTTACATGCGGATCACCGTTGCATGTTGTGAATTTGGATGCGAGAAGATGCACTTGCCGTCGTTTTGACATCGAGAAATTACCCTACATGCAATCGCAGCTGCCGAGACGAGGAATGTTTCTCCTATCTCACTGTGTAACCCATACTATTACCGGGATTATTTGGTTAAGGCCTATGCTGGTTCAGTTATGCCTGTAGATTCGGCGCTCCGTGTTCCAGAACATGTAGCTGAACAAGTGTGCATGCCCTCAGTTGTTCGTCAACAACCTGGAAGACCTAAGAACTCAAGAAATAAATCTTGTTTGGAAAAGGCAAGTTAGAAAAAACGCCATAGAAAGCAACACACTTGTTCTCGTTGTAATCAGGTTGGGCATAATGCAAAAAATTTGTAAAACTTAACGGTGTTTAGTAGTAACTATGTCAGTGTAAACTTAACGGTGTGTGATAAGTCGGCCATAATAGATGACAAATCAGCCATAAAGATGTTTGGTATGGTTCGTAAATTAGTCATACCTCAAATCGGTCAGTGTAAATCAATCATACCTCAAATCTGTATTTCAAAGTTTAATTAATAATTTTATTTCAATATTAAGTAATTTTAAGTCTTACATCAACAATGGGTTATATTTGTAAGATTTACACTTCTTGTATGTTTATTATTATCATGTTCATCTCAAACACTAAACCACATACAATATAATCCTTATATATAGTAACAACATAATCCTTACCATGTCTTATCTATATGGCTAACTATATTAGACTTAAACCCTAAATCCTATATTACATGTTTTGTAGTAACTATGTTATCATAGATAAAAAAATCCCCTAATTCAAATGTAAAACTTGTAATCCCATAAATTCAAAAATACTTGTTTGATAAGTTGGCCATAATAGATGACAAATTTAAAGTTGTATGAATGTGTTGGAAAACGACGTCGTTTTGGTCATTTGGGGGAAAAACTTATATTAGGGTTCTAGGTCTTCTCTGACACCGGGTTTGAGAGTTCGGGGAATTGTGAGTGAGGAAAGGACGAGTCGATTTGAATTCGGAAATTGTGAGCATTGGTGATCAAGGAAGAGGGTTCCCGACGCACTATAGATGTGGTGAACGTTGTAGATTGCTTTCATAAAAAACAGTGACTAACCCATGAAGATTATTTCATACTTGTCGATTTGGAGATGAGGTAATGATGCAATTGGTTTCGTTTTAGGGTTTATATTTTTCCGTTATATGTTATTTCCCATTTACGGTTTATATTGTTGTTTGTATGGTGTAGAAGAATCGTTATCACTTGTTCAAATGGACGGATGAATCAATGGTTGAAAAAGATTGAGGATATGAAACCTAAGATTAATGATCTTGAAAGGGCTTCATTCACATTCAAAAAGGGATTACAAACT
The DNA here is from genome assembly GCA_002933935.1 of Eutrema yunnanense. Taxonomy (NCBI): domain Eukaryota; kingdom Viridiplantae; phylum Streptophyta; class Magnoliopsida; order Brassicales; family Brassicaceae; genus Eutrema; species Eutrema yunnanense. The sequence goes on along the minus strand of PKML01019529.1, from coordinate 53,908 downwards.
TGTAACTCTGAAATCGAGACTCTGAAAATGGATACCCGGACTTGTGAAGCAGTGGTCTGTGGTTTTGAGAAAGAGTTAAGAAGTTTTGAAAAGGAGATAGAAGATTGCAAAATGGAGCTAAGGGGTTTGAAGAACATGGTTGTGTGTGTTGTGGTGATGATTATTTTGTACAAGTTGTTTATGTAATGTTATAAATCGGCCACTATTAGTTATGACTATATTTATAAATCGGCCATAACTAGTTTTTTCAAAATGAATAAGTCAGCCATCATGCCCATCACTTGCTAAAATAACGTACATAAATCGGCCATCACTAGTTTAGAAAAAAATAGATAAATCAGCCATAACTAATTTGTTCAAAATGAATAAGTCAGCCATCATGCCCATCACTTGCTAAAATAACGTACATAAATCGGCCATCACTAGTTTGGACAAAATAGATAAATCGGCCATCACTAGTTTGTTCAAAATACATAAGTCAGCCATAATGCTAAAATAACGTACATAAATCGGCCACAAATCGGCAACCACTAGTTTGTTCTAATAATTAGTTAGTTTGTGCATACATGTCAGGTGCCTCATCAAAAATCTCCGCTGCTATCTTTAACCGTAAGACCTGCATATTTCTGTCACTGAGGCCTTGAAAAGAGACACCAAGCGCAAGACACTCGACATACTTCAACGCATACACTCCACAATCACCAGGGTTTAGGTTTTGAGGGATGCCTTTCTTCCTTCTGAACGAGAACTGCTTAGAGCTTACCTTTCGAATTTCAGGAGGAATGACTTCGTTCAAAAGTGCAGGTATCATTCGCTCAGGACTTTACCGAATCGAAGGAATGGTACTTCATTCGGATCTCTTGTTCTCCCAAAACGCTCTCCAAACACCTTAACTAATTCATATGCCCAAAACAGTAGCGCGTGCACACAACCGTGAACGGTGTATGAATTTCCTTCATACTGAACAACCTTAACACCATCAATGACCCCATGGATAATTATGAATGTCTTCATCTTTGAAGACTCTTTTTGCACTTTCTAGAGGTAGTCTAGAATTATGATGTAACCCATGAATTCCCATGTGTAGAATACATAACAACCCCAATATTTTCCGTTTTTCAAGACTCCATGGACGACACGTAGCTAATACCAAAGCCAGTTCATCATACTTTGGTCCAAGCCCTTTCGGAACACCCAACTCTGCCCAGAAATCTGTGTACTCAGCTTCACAACTTTCAGTTGGCAGTGGATCTGTGTTTAGCCCCGTAATCTCAGCAAATTCGTGCAAGCTAAACCTAATTGGTTGACCACCGACCACTGACCAAATTTCATTCTCCTTCTTAACTGCCAACTGACGGATGAGTAGATAATTGATACAAGACTTTTTAGTCTCTAGGAGGTATCAATATCCCCAATACGATGTAGTAAAGAGGTTATCAATCCATAATTGAGATTATTCTAATCACTAAGAATGCAAGGAACAATTGTAAGTTAAGTTAAACAAGTGGTTTGTTGTTAAGTATCCAATTTAGAATTAAGCAAAAGCACTAAGCAAGGTTGTAAATAAATAAGCAAAAGCGAATCTAGAGATAGGGTTATCGATATAAGAAGTCCCAAGTTCAATTCATGATGTTCATTTACTCAAACAAGCTAATCCCTAGGCATAAGATCCTAAACTTGACTAATTCTCTTTCAAGCAATTAATCACTATGCTAATCACCTAACCCATTAGCAAATCATCATTTGTGGATCATTGATTAGCAAGCATTTAGTTTAAATCAACAAGATCAACCAAAAATACACCCTAGACAACTATTGTCATAGGCTAGGAATGTAAATCTCTTGTTTAATTCATCAAGGCATTTCACCAAACACTTGGTGTGCATGAAATGCCTTATGATCTAAATCTACTTTTTCAAGCTAGATTTAGCCTTAAGAACATTAAACAAGAAGGGATATAAGAAGATCTAACCCTAAACACCATGAATCAAGCCTAGGAACATCTTAATCTACTCCATCTCTAAACCCTAAAAGACTACTCAAGATCCATGAAAAGCCCCTCAAAATCGATGGAGATAGAGGTTGAATCCATGGATGAATGTTGAATAATCAAGATGAAAAAAAGATAGATAGAAGAGATTCAATGAGATAAACACTTAATTGCATAAACTTAAAGGATCTCTTTTACAATCTCCAAGTTCTCTCTCAAAAGAAAAATGGTTTTTGACTAACAAAAAGCATAAGTCTGAAAATTAGGGTTTTTGGGTTTATAAATGAAAATGGGCGAACCGGGTCAACCCGGAACAAACCGGGTATTGACCCGGTCGGATCTTGGATGCGTCTTCGATAAATTCGAGGCATCTCCCTAGCCTGATTTCCAAATGACATGATTTTTGCTTGTGTGCACAGCTAACTCTTCCCTCTACAACTTTCATGAAGGCTGGAGAGGCTGAATATGATCAAAAGAACTTCGTTTTACCGGTTCTTTAGACGATGTCATCTCTTCTCGGCCAGGCAGATTATGCTTCAGTGTCTTGGCCATATAATCCGATCCAGAGGTCCAACTGATATGATTCAAACTCCTGTGTAAATATGATTCACTCCTATACAAGTTTCATGAAGATAGCAGATTAAACTGGGCATGAGAAGCTCTTCATTTGGCCTGATCTTTGAGACCGATCAAAACCGACCTTGCTGATTGGGGTAGGTCGGATTTCCTCCGGGGGAAATTAAGCCGACCTTGCTCCTTTTGGTCGGTCAGTTTTTGCTTCTCCGGGTTGGTCGGATTCTAGGGAACTCCCTGCCCTACGACCGGCTAAAACCGACCACGCCGATTGAGGTCGGTCGGATTTTTCCAGGGGAGAATTTTAGCTTCTCGGCCAGACGGACACGCTTTGGTAAAACTGCGATAACTTCCTACCCTGATGTCCGAATGACCTGATTCGAATTTCCATGGACAGCTGACTCGTCCCTATACAATCTTTATGAAGATTCCAAGAGCTGGATCAAATCGAAACGCCCTCGTCTGATTGGTTCTTTGAGATGTTCCGGATGGTTCCTTTCTAGTCTTTAAGCACCAAATCTCCAAACTCCACCAAGTGTCTCCAAACACGTAGTAAACTCCTCAAAAACATGCAAAAGACTCACTAGGACCTAATGCAGCTCTTAATACTCTAAATGGGATAAAACAAGTATGAAATGCCATGAGGATCCAAGAGAATGACCTAAAATCTATATGAAATGCATGCTAAATACATGTAGAATATGCACATATCAATTCCCCCAAACTTAAACATTTGCTTGTCCTCAAGCAAACAAGAATAGGCAAGGGGAGAAGACTAGAATATGGGAGCTCAAATCCGAAGGTGCCATAAAAAGAATCCGAGCCCAATGTCCAAGTTGCAAACTTCTCTATGCGATCAAACAACTTACTCAAAAGTGACTAGCCACACTTATCCTTACATGACTTACATTCGAACCTCAACCTACACAAACTTAACCCCTTGACATTGATTAAGTGTAATAAGCGTTAATCATGTCTATGCAAGATCAAATGAATTCGTTTGGCTAAGGGTTAGGCTATGAGATGAAGATGACCTCATTATCATGCATGGGTAATCAAGTATTAGGATCTCTCATGGAAAGAGCAAACTTTATCAAAATGCTAAAGGTAAAAGGCAACATATGCATACAAGGGAGAATTCTCATCTACCCAAATGCCTAGAGTGTCTCTAACCTAAAGCCTTCTAACCCGTTTGTGCCCATATCCTAAGCTACCCTTTTCATCTTAAGGCATTTGGCTTCTTAAACCCACACATGCTTCTTGTCCTTTCACTTCACCTTCTTCTCATTCGGGGATCAACTTCTTCTTCCTTGTTCTCATGGTTTGGTGCTTCTTTGTTGTGACTTAGCTCTCCTTTTTCTTCATTTTTGTTCACGCCTCTTTTTCTTCTTTGATGCTTTGGCCTTTTCGGCTTTCTTCTTTTTCTTTGGATCTCTTGAGGCTATCTTATTCTTAGAGCTAGTCTTATAATTTTGCACCAACCAATCTATAAATTCGATCCCCTTTTCCCTTCTCCTTATTCATCTTTCCCATTCCAAAATCTATTCCAAACACATCCGTTCACTAAATTTCCAAACCGTTCCCCCAAACTTAAACCAAGAACCACCAACCTATCTAGCCTATTCCTAGATTAACTCTGTGATGATGGAGCTAAATCTACATGGGAATTCCTCCTTGTCGCCCTAAACCTAACACTTTTTGCCAAGTTTGCTCGAAAGAAGGCCTCACCAATCACACACGAATATCAATGGCTAGAAAGAAGGTTGAGGTTAGGGTAGGGGAAACCATTCCAATGATGGGATATGGCTACTTGGATAAACAAGAGTGGTGAAAGGGAAAAGATTATCCAAGTATGTATGAAGTGATCCACGAATTCATTCAAAAATGCATAAACACAATATTTACAAGTCAAAATTAAGGTTATCACTTAGATGGGGTTGAATTCAAGTCAAGGTTTTGCTTCAATCAAGGCAAGAACAATAAGACATGAGATCAAGGCATGGTTCGTTCTTAATTTCTACACGAGATCAAAGCATTAAGTAACTAGCAACAATGGCATTGGACTAAACTCTTAATAAGGCACTTTACAAGGACAAATCTATCATTGCTCCTAATGCTCATGCAAAGCTACCTTATATGCTATGCATCTAGACTCAATCCTATATGAATGCACAAAAGTTCAAAAGTTCAAAATTTTCAAATTTATTGAAAATGCATGATATGCATGAGACTCAAGGTGCAAAAGATCAAAATAAGAACACCAAAAACGATGTTAGATAACACACAAACCCTCCCCCAAACTTAAATTACACAGTCCCTTGTGTAATAGAAGTTTAAGGAAGAGTTAAACAATGCATGAAAGAAGGAAAAATATATGATTCTAAATACTATATACAAAGTTTGAAGTGTTACCTTGGAAAAGGATGGAGGGGGCAAGAGGGATCAAGGGACGCCATATTCCATCACCTCATCCTAAGCACTTTAGTCCATAAGTTCATACCCATATGGCCATCGAAAACCTACTCGCACTAAGAAAACCCATCAAAAGGAACTAACAACGAAAGAAAAGCATAAAAGGAAATATGTACAATGATAAGCTTGAGGTGTCTCCCAAGAGCACTTTGTTTAACGTCACTAAGTTCGACGTTTGTTACCCTTTTAGGTGGGTAATGGAGGAGTGCAAGCACTCCATGGCGGTTCCTTAAGCTCGAGTTTGAGAATTTTACCCATTAAGCCTTGAAGGCCGACGTGATTTGGCTCCATAACCTCCGGTGTGAGGGTTGCTATGGCCTTGGCAAAAGGCTTGGGGCACCCTTTACATTTGACCTTGTACTCAATCATCCCTTCTTCATGTTTCCATGGGATGAGAGTCACGATCGAAGGTTGGTCTAGCAAGGGTCCAATCCCCTTGAGCATGCTCGGTTTCCTCTCCTCGGACCTAGGCTTCGTCTTCTTCTTATTAACCTTAGCACTTTCACCATCACTCTCCGTTGTGGTGTGAAAGAGGGAATACAAGTAAATTCCATCTAGAACTAGGGCTTCTTCAACCCTTTCAATACTCACCGTCTCACATACGCCCACATACTCAACCTTCCGGGCTTGGGCTTCATTGTCTCCACAAATAATAGTCCCACAAATAGCGGTGGGAGAAGGCATCATTGTGTAGAACTTCTTGTCATCCACGTTCTTAAGAACAACCCTCTTGTTTATGAAGTCCAAGCTTGCACCGGTTGTGTTGAGGAATGAAGTCCCGAGGAGTAGAGGGAGTTTTATGTTTGGTGTCATCTCCATCACAACGAAGTCCGTTGGTACAAGACACTTTCCAATTATGAGAGGAAAGTCTTCAACCAAGCCAAGAGGTTTCTTCGTAGAAGAGTCTCCAAATTTGATGGTGGAGGGGTAATCGTTCAACTTATCTATCCCAAGACTTTTGGCCATCTCCGAAGTTATGACATTAACGGTTGAGACCGAGTCACACAAAGCATCATCAACTTCCAAGAGTCCAAGTGTGCAAGATATTGAGAATTTCCCGGGGTTTCCAAGCTTTAGGAGAGTCTTAGGCTCGATCTTTATTGTGCTTGGAAGCACTTTCTCTTGTGCCTTGTTGAGGAAACGACCGGGAAATGGAAGTGGATGCTCATATGGAGGTGGAGGCTCTCTCTTTGACTCAACAAGTATCTCCACGTTTTTCACTTTAACCAAGTCCTTGATGGACTTCTCAACCTTGTTACTCTTTTCTCCGACCAACATCATATCATTCTCACTCCCAAGGGTCACCTCCCCACCTTGTTGCTCAATGTCCTCGTTGAGGCTAGAGACTAACCCGAGGAACTCCTCAATAATGTGATCTTGCTCTTTGAGAGTGGAAAAGGTGTTGCAAGACTCTTTAGAGGTTAGTATGGC
>PKML01019529.1:30929-41638 GCA_002933935.1 Eutrema yunnanense | reverse complement strand
ATGTTACGTATCCACTTAGAAACTAGCATTGTAACATGTAGTAGCTTAATGTTACGTGTAGTTATTTCTTGTCTCTTCTTCTACAAATTAATTGATAGGTGTCTTTCTATTTTTAATTCTACATAGTAGTTTCATCTTGAAAAAAAAAACACTTGTAAATCCAAATCCAACCAAATAACAAGGTTTCACTCGATATTTGCTCCTTTGTATTTTACTCTTAAAAACACTTGTAAATCCATTCTAATCCAAATTAAAATCAAATCTTTATGAAAATCCTTACTATTGAATAACACTTGATTTTAACATGGATTTTAAAATCATATAACCAATAACACAAGATTTGAATATGGATTTCAAAATTATAGAACCAATAACACTTAATTTGGTTTGGATTTCCAAATCCATTAAAATGCAAGAACCAATAACCCCCCCTAAATGTTATTTTTATTACTTTAATTTTTTCTATACCCAGACTGCCCTTCTAAGCCTTTGATAAAAAACGTTATTACAAAAATACCATTACTATTATTTTCCACATCAGCGAAAAGTTGGTGTTATTTACCGAAAAACCAGTCGGCACGCCTACGTGGATAAAAACTGCCTACGTAGATTATGAAAGTCTGCCGCAAAATTTTCTCGCCGTATTGACGGCTGACTTATAGGCCGAGTGGCCGACTTACGTGGACGGCCGACTTACGTGGACGACCGACTTACGTGGACGGCCGACTTAATTGTCAGTTGGCATATTTAAATTCCTTAATCAGCTTGAGGTTATGTCGGACTTATCGAAACCTAAGTTAATTTATGAGATATTGGCTGATTTATTTGGTTACGACACAACTGATTTATATTCCGACGACCGAGTTATGAAAATTTAGGCTGACTTATTGCTTTGACGCGACAAACTTAAATTTGTCCGCATAATTTATCGATAATCCAGCTGACTTAATTGGCCGATCTATTTAACAACGGCTTACTTATGCGACCTTATTGTGGCTGACTTTATGTAAATCCGCCGTAAATAGGCCGATTAACTAAAAAGTCGGCTTAATTACGGCGGACTTAGTAGCGAAATATTAATTACTTTACTAGTATGCTATTGACGACATATTTATTCGTTGTAGCGGCCGACTAAATGTTCTCACCTGATTTATGTGGTTCAATGGCTGAGTTAACAACAACAGTCGCAGTTAATTTACTAATTTTTATAATTACTTAAATAGACTTTCAGTGGCGACAGACTTATAGTTTGTTTGATAGCTGATATTCTAAGGATGATTTATGTGTTCGTTCGGTGGCATATTTTCCATGTCAGCAATAAAAAATTACATCAGCTTCAAACACATAACAAAATTAGGTTTAGACGTTGTCCTTATCCTTCTTCTTCTTCATCGTTGTTCTTTATCTCCCTTCTTCATCCTTCTCCATCCTATATCAGATCTAAACTATGGAGTGGAATATTAATGGATCCGGTGATTATTGTTTGCGGTAAATGGGTTCATACAAATAGATATGTATTTAACGCCGACAAGAGAGGGTATAGAGTTCTAGAAGTTAACGAACAAACAACCTACAACGAGCTAGTACATATGGTAATGGAGGATTATGGGTTGGATACACGAATCTGTAAGATTCAGCTGAGCTACATGTTCTCTAACAAAATTTTGAAAAAATGTCGCACGATACTCCACCGGTTTATGTCTGTTATTCTTGACAATTTCTAGGTTTTCAAACGCTAAGGAAAAGCGATCAGCTACGTCTTTGTGTAGAAGTTACAGAGAACGAGGATGGCGAAGTTATTCAGAAGGACAAAGCGGTGGACAAGATAAAACGGCCATTCAGTCATGTCTCAAAAGAGGAATTTAAAGAAGAATGTAACGAAGAATACATTGGGAGTTATGAAGATGATGGTATTTACAAAGACAAAGTTAAAGATGAAGAAGATGTGTGTAATCGAAGAAAATCTATGGATATATGGATATATGCGAGGACAAAGACAAAGTTGAAGATGAAGAAGATGACGAATTTATCAGCATATTTGATATGATTGACGACCGGATGGTGCGTCATCTGATGATGAGAACTTTAGTTTATATGGGAAGCCTCGAAAAGAAGATGAAGATTCACCGACGTTGCCTCCTAAGAAGAGACCTTAGAATATTGCGATGAACGAATCGAAATGAGCTAGTGAGTTTCTCAAGTTTGAGATGGATTATGTAAATATCGTTGTAGGCCAGCGATACGAGAGAAAAAAAGATCTGGAGATACGACTGAAACTTCTTACACTGAGGGATCGATTTTATTTTGATGTACCAATATCGACTGCGGAAACGCTCATTGTTCGGTGTTGGGTAAATGGATGTAGCTGGAGAGTTCGTGCTTATACCCAAGGAAAATCCCCAGAATTCTATGGACATCTAACTCACTCCTCTACAACTTTCACGAAGATCATTGAAGCTGATTCAGATCGGAAGGCTTCCATCCAGCTATATCTTTCCAGCATGTCGGATGAGCTCTTCCTTATCTTGATGCTCAACCACTCCAATCATCCCCCAAATGTCTCCAAAACACATAGAAACACTCCAAATGAATGCAAGAACTCACTAGGACCTAATGCAAATGTCCTAAATTCTAAATGAGACCTAAATGCAAGATAAAACGTGATTATACATGCAAATGGCACAAAACTCTAAGTAAAATGTATGCTTAAACATGTAAAATGCATGAATATCGCATACACACCACAATCATGAGGGTTTAGGTTTTGAGGGATGCCTTTCTTCTTTCTGAACGAGAACTGCTTAGAGCTTACCTTTCGAATTTCAGGAGGAATGACTTCGTTCAAAAGTGCAGGTATCATTCGCTCAGGACTCTACCCAATCGAAGGAATGGTACTTCATTCAGATCTCTTGTTCTCCCATAACGCTCTAAACACCTTAACTGATTCATATGCCCAAAACAGTAGCGCGTGCACGCAACCGTGAACAGTGTATGAATTTCCTTCATACTGAACAACCTTAACACCATCAATGACCCCATGGACAATTATGAATGTCTTCATTTTTGAAGACTCTTTTTGCACTTTCTAGAGGTAGTCTAGAATTATGATGTAACCCATAAATTCTCATGTGTAGAATACATAACAACCCCAACATTTTCCGTTTTTCAAGACTCCATGGACGACACGTAGCTAATACCAAAGCCAGTTCATCATACTTTGGTCCAAGCCCTTTCGGAACACCCAACTCTGCCCATAAATCTGTGTACTCAGCTTCACAACTTTCAGTTGGCAGCGGATCTGTGTTTAACCCCGTAATCTCAGCAAATTCGTGCAAGCTAAACCTGATTGGTTGACCACCGACCACTGACCAAATTTCATTCTCCTTCTTAACTGCCAACTGACGGGTGAGTAGATAATGTACAGTCTTAGCAGACCACACGTAATCGCTATCAACTAGCTTAGCAATTAGTCCAATATATAACTTCTTAATTTCATCCCACACATCTTTTTCTATTGATTCTCTAACGAGAGAAAAATTACCCATCTGCTAATTTTGATTCATGCTTCTATTCTGCATAGGAGATTTCTCTTCTTCGTAACGTTTAGGCGGATACTTCTTTGTTCCATTAGAAGTATCCATCTGTTCATAAAAACATAATCAACCATCATATAAACATAAATCAGCCATCATGCAAAACATAAATCATCCATCATGCAAAACATAAATCAGCTGTCAAGTGTGCATAAATCAGCCATTAATGTAAAATCAGCCTTCATGCAAACATAAATCAGCCATCATGCAAACATAAATCAGCCATCAAATATGTAAATCAGTTGTCAAGTGTGCATAAACCAGCCATCAATGTAAAATCATCAGACTCAGGTTTTGAAATTAAAGGTCGGAATATGGCCGGAAAATTGATTATGGGGCCATCGATTATGAAAAATTAACTGTATAACTTCATAAAATCGTTGACTTACAGTAGTTAGCTTCCACATTTCAAACGATGAAAATCCTTCAAACTAATTCGAAAAGGGTGCGTATGTGGTTTTCTTAATAGACGAAATATGACTGCGGCGAGGCAGACGAGACGAGTCGCAATCGGAAGAGACGAACATGCAACACCGGCGGTTCGGCAATCGCCCATAGAGGTTTGCTTTTTCCTGTTAGTGATGAGAAGATATTGAATCAACACTTTCTTTCTCTATATTAGTAAATTAGGAGAAACTGAATCGTCATATTAATTAATAATAAATCTCACTTAAAGACATAGATCAGCCATCATATTAACATAAATCAGCCTTCACGCAAACATAAATCAGCCATCATGCAAACATAAATCAGCAATCAAATATGTAAATCAGCTGTCTAGTGTGCATAAATCAGCCATCAATGTAAAATCATCAGACTCGGGTTTTGAAATTAAAAGCCGAAATATAGCCGGAAAATTGATTATGGGGATATCGATTATGGAAAATTAACTATATAAGTTCATAAAATCGTTGACTTACAGTAGTTAGCTTCCACTTTCAAACGATGAAAATCCTTCAAACCTTCGAAATGAGACTGCGGCGAGGCGGACGAGACGAGCCGCAACCGGAAGAGACGAACATGCAACAGCGGCGGTTAGGACATCATCGATTATGGAATCATGAATCAGTTTCTGTAATTTTTTTTAAAATTAACCGTAAATCTCACTTAAAAAAATATAAATGGCATTATCGTTAATTACAGTTTTAAACTGCCCTTAATGGATATTTCCTTTAGAGTTTGTATTATTTAAGTAATATCTAAAAGTTATGTATTACTCTAGTCATATCACAACGTTTTTGTGCTATTTGAGTAATTCTCTCTTTGCTTTAGGTTCGAAAAAACCAAAATGTTAATTCAATCACTCAAAATTAATAAAATGGGAAATTTTGAAGCACCAATGTATAAATAAAAAGTTCAACTCCAAAATGGAGTGGAAAATGAGATTACTCCATATTTGGAGGAAAAATGGAGTTTTTCCATTTTGAAGTTGAAAATGGAGTAGAATTAGAGAGAAATTTACTCTAAAATGGCATTTGGAGTGGAAAATGGAGTAAGATTAGAGATGCAATGAGAGGATAAATATCATTTAATGAAAAGAAAAATATAGTAAATAAAAATTTGAATATGATTTTTCATTATTTTTTATTTCCTTCGTTTTCTTTTGTAACATCACCACCCTGCATTCCCGAAGGAACCATGCGAATCGGCCATGTCACCTTCAACCCCGCCTATTTATCTCCGTAAAGACGACATATTGGCTAACAATAATTCAATACACCTGTTACTACTTTTCTGAAGAATACTTCTTATTCAATCCCAAATAATTGTCTTACAAAATCCAACCGAAATCTTAAATGAAACCGAAGCAAATAATGAGTAATTGTCTCTAAAACGAAATAACGGAAAAGCCAAATAAAACCAAAAGGGAAACTCCCAATTCCCAAAAACCGCGCACCACACCAGGATCACTCATCCAGTTCCTCAAACTGAGCATCATACTCACCTACAAGAAGAGAGAGAGGGGGGGGGGGTGAGTAATTGAAATTACTCAGCGAGAACTAAACCTAGAACTCATCCCCACACCCGCTCATATTCAACCCACATATTGAAAATAAATATAAACAAGCAATCACACATCACGCTCTAGAAGCGCCCACACAACTACACAACCAAGGGAGTACCACAATATATCTCAACTCGAGCGAATTGCTCCACACATAAATGATTCACACAGACTTCAAGGGCTCGCCAAAACTCCCCACAACGTTGGTTTTGATGCCAAGGTATTCACCCCACCAGTTCCATCAAACAATAAGTTCCGATGCCAAGGTATACACCCCACCAGTCCCATCAAACAAATGGTTCCGATGCCAAAGTATACACCCCATAAGTTCCCACAAACAATTCGTACCACAAGTGTTCTCATCGCCTTGTGACGAATATCTCATAGTGTTTTCAGACCATTTAGCTACTCTACACGCATTAGTCAAACAACATGTTTATCGAACAAGTATGCTGGTTCTTTATCTAATGATTACCTGGTCCATATTCGTTATAAGATGTAGATCAAATATGATGTATCACACAGAACGTGCCCGTACTTCGTAGCACACGGCATACCTAGACGCAACATACTATAAGAATACAAGAGAACATAGAGAGAAACCTAGATCTAATCCTCACCTTAGAGATCTTGATGTTAGGGTTCTAGAGAAGGAAACCACAAATCAAATCTGCACTAACGACGACTCGGTACAACTGAATCAAGAAGACAGTGGCTCGGTGCAACCTCGCGGTGGCTCCTCCTCGACGCGGCTGTGGCGTGGCTCGGTGGTGGTTGGTGGCTGGTCGCTGATCACTGCTAGGGTTTTCTGTTTGGGAAAGAGCTTCTCCTTCTTCTAATAATTCACTTATACAAGGATACAAGCTAAAGTTTTTCTGTTGGGCCTTTTTTTGATGAGCTTTTCCGTGATGAGCTGGGATAGGGAAGTTACACATTTTCTCTCATCTATCTTTCTTCCTTCGTTTTCATCTTCATCCACAATCTTCAAAACAAACCCAAAAAACTAACTGAATAACAATAGCAGAGTTATGATCTCGATCCAGAACTGTCGTAACTCCGAACCGATTCCAACAACACAATTCCCTCAATTAGTCGCCACCATAACAAATACGACTCCAAATCAAATTAGAACTCACTAACCCATGATCGAATCACAGATCAAATTTACGTCATTAGAACCTCTGCCAAAGAGCGAAGTCATAGTAATGGCGGTGGTGATAATGTATGAAAATGCTACGAGTAAATGTAACATGGTATAAATTATAACATATTGAAAAACATATTCTAGCATTGTTATTTATATTTTAGCATAACAAATATTCAAATACCGATTCGTGTTTATTTGTAACACGTTAAATAAATAAATAATACATCTACTATATAAAAGTAGACCAATTCTCTCCAATTTACTGCCACGTCAACACAGGAGAGAGTGACACCGTCCTTACTCTTTAATCTCCCCTAAAGACAAAAAATCGTTTGCCTTCTCTGCTTTTACCGCATAGGGTTGGGCGAAGTTCTCATCTCTCCCTCCATGTATAAAGTTATTCAACTCTACCCCATTCTATTCTGCCATGTCCCATTCCTTTTAATGAAATATGATATCCCCATCTTACACTTCATTCCTTTATTTATTTTAACTAAAACAGATATAAAAATATAAATTCAACCAATGAAAATTAAGTAAACTTCAGCCAATCAAAACATCTTCCCATTGACTTTTTCTCATCTCTAGCGGCATATTCTCCTTCTTTTTATTTTATTTTATTTTAACTAAAACATATAAAAAAGATAAATTCGACCAATAAGAATTAAGTAAATTTTAGCCAATCATAAACATTTTTCCATTGATTTTTTCTCATCTCTATCGACATATTCCTCTTCCTTATCCGCCATTGAAGCTTCAAAATCCAGATTAATTTTCTTACAATTATTGTGTGTTTAGCTTAAATCCTTCGACTTTGTTAGTAGATTTTGCACTAGAAACTATTGGATTTGGAAATTTCAATTGGATTGGCATTTTAAGGATTTCAATTGGATTTGTAATTTTGGAGATTTCAATTAGATATGAAACATTATTCTTTTGGTGTTGTTAATTAATGGGTTTGTAACCATGGATTTGTAACCATGTTTTCTGGGTCGATTAGGACATTGGGTTGGTAACCATGTTTTCTGGGTCGATTAGGACATTGGGTTGGTAACCATGTTTTCTGGGTCGATTAGGACATTGCATTGGTAATTAATAGATTGTAGTTGTTGAATCATATTGAATCATAGGTATAAATAAGTTCATTTCCCTTATAAAAGATAACGAAATTAGTTTTTAAAAAAACGAAACATCATCTTTGATTTTCGTACACAAGTAATAAATCGAAATAACATTTATTAGTTACACAAAAGATTTTTTTGGATAATGTGATAAATCGAAAGTCTTTATCATATTCTTGTTTTCACATCAAACACCTTATACTTTTATGATGATTTTGTTAATCTTAACCATTTTATGATGTAAAAGATACGGAAAATGTGCTTTAAGATATATTATTGCATGAAAACGTTACAAATGTAATTTGATTACCTTAAATCAAATGTACAACCAAAAATATTTAATTTATAACAAGGTAATATTAATTATAAGTTAAAATCCCAAAAGTACAACTATCTGCATGCTAGTACAACTGGATTACTAGGGACAACTATGTGAAAAATTCATGAATTTTTTATTAATATAATTGTCATGTGTCTAGAATTGCGGCAGCATGTGTTAAATGACGGCGCTAGGTGTTCATTTTGACTGCGTCACATGTTTTTAATGTTTTTTCTTTTTTGGAATTTTTTTTTTAATTTTTGATTTTCAACCCAATTTTTTTTCAAAATTATAACAAGTCGGATATCCGTAATACTTGGTATTACCAGATATAAATATGAACAAAATGATAACAAGTCGGATATTCGTAATACTTGGTATTACCAGATACAAATATGAACAAAATTACAACAAGTCGGATATCCGTAATACTCGGTATTACCAGGTACAAATATGAACAAAATTATAACAAGTCGGATATCCGTAATAGTTGATAATACTTGATATTACTAGATATAAATATGAACGGATATCCGTAATACTTGGTATTACTAGATATAAATATGAACAAAATTATAACACGAAAGCATATGAACACAAATTTTCAAAACTTATGAACACAAAAGCATAAATTTTGGGAACATGTATTTAGCACCAGCAACTAATGCACCCATATCCAAAGAAATCAATCTCACGTCAGTAAGACTATTGGGAACATCTCCTTTCACAATCCTTTGTGCTAAACCTTCAACGACAGCTGTTTTTCCAATTCATGATTCTCCAATAATCACTAGATTGTTCTTTGTTCTTCTTGAAAGAATCATAACAATCACTGGATCAAGCTTCCCTGATTGCTCTACCAAATCTCTTCCATAAGTCTTCAAAGCTTGAAAATTTGTATCCCTTGAAGCACTCTCCACTTTCTTCCCTTCTTTACCACGAAGCTTCTCAACCTCGGAATTGATCCTCGCCGTTGCAACACCGACTTCGTTGAACAAATCTTGGATTTGAGAATCTTCGAGAATACCCATAATTAGCTGATCTACAGCCAGGTGAGTGTCACCACGGGACTTTTGAGCAGCTTGAGCACGACGTATAACCTTGATAAGACTCGAACTCGCTGGAACATCATCTGGTGGAGGAGATTGTGAGGGAAGCTTCTTCAAGGCTTAATTGATCACTCTTTGAGAAGATTGAGTTGCGTTCTCGCAGCCGGCACTAGAGATTGCTTGAGGGAATATTCCGACGGGGTCAGAGATCAAAGCAAATGCTAAATGCAGAGGAGTGATATGAGCATGTCCTGCGTTTACAGCAGCAATTGTCTCGTTTGTCTTGTGCGTGAATTTCTCCGGATTCATCTTCAAATTAGTAATCCATGTTCAATAAACCAACCAACCCTAATCTCAGTATCTTTCACACAGTCCAAACACAACAATATAATCTTAAAAGTAAATCGTAAACAGAAACCCATATATGAACACGAACATGAACAAAGAAGAAGAACAATCAAACACAATATAGGCCATTACCTTAACGACATGAGAAATTGGATTTCACGGATATATCTTCAATGAACCATAAAACTTCTTCTTCCTAGTAACAAGTCTATATTTTTCCAGAGAATCAAGCAGAATGTTGAGATGAAATTGTCAATTGAAATCTTCAGATTATTGGAAACTTTGTGAATCGTGAGAGAGCAAGGAGGCAAGAGAGGTATTTTTAAAGGAAGGAGATTCATCTGGAAAGATGGAGAATTATCTTTCTCTCTTTTTTTACTCTTGGAAAATCCGACTATGATTGAATCCGATTTTTTGGATTTCTCTCTCTTTGATTTTATTTTCTTCTTTCTGGAAGCTTGTGCAGACAGAGCTTAGCTACTTCTTCAAACTTTCTTAAGAAACGATGACGATGTAGTCGACGATCCAGATTGAGGATTTGGCCTGGCGTTGACCGATCTGAAAAATTAGAAAAAAAAGAGAAAGTGTTGAAAATAATGGATGATTATCCATATAATTACTTAGTTATGAAGTAATGAATGTATAGCTATGAAGTGAATTACTTAGCTATGAAGTAATGAACGGATAGCTATGAAGTGAATTATTTAGCTATGAAGTAATCTCCTCCTGTATATATAGATGCTTCAGCATCATCATTATGTAATAAGAAAAAGAAAGAGATTTCTCTCTCTCTCTGATTCTCTCATCTTTACTTACTTGCTATAATATATCTCTCTCACCTTTCTCACATATATATTACGTTATAGTTTATAAGCCGTTATCAGCACGATCGTCTCACGATCCGTTCATATACCGAAAAACACGATCGTCTTCCGATCGGTTCATATACCGAAAAACACGATCGTCTTCCGATCGGTTCATATACCGAGAAAGGTTAGGTTTAATTTACGTTCAATTTATTTATGTTTATATATTGTTTCGGGATGATAGGCGCTGCCTTCCCCGAACCGATCGTTATGATAGGCTCTGCCTTCACGATCATGATCATATGGTAGACTATGTCTCCT
>PKML01019529.1:0-10951 GCA_002933935.1 Eutrema yunnanense | reverse complement strand
CTTATTTTTGTCATATTTTGCATATTTTTCACTTTGTAAAATTAATTGTAAGAACTTATATTTACCACAAATTTATAGTATTTTGTGACTCTCAAATGATGTAAATTTTATTATAAAAAATTATATATTCTCGTACCAAAATTGAATAAATTATTTTTTTCACTATATGTAGTAAAATCTATTTTAAATTCTTAATTTCATAATCACATTCTAACATGTTAAATATGATAAATATTCAATTCAAGTTTTTGATTGAAAATCTAACAATATATCGTTTTCAATAAAATATTTCATTAATTTTTTATCCAATTAGTATTATAATTTTCTTTGATTCTTAATATCGAATTATCACTTTTTTATTTATTTACACTAAGTTTTGTATTGTTGAATTTGTATTAAATAAAACTAATGATAAATATTAATTGACATGTATTAAATGAATATTTTAAATATGTGTTAATGTTAAAAAATTTGGTAGTGATGAGGTGGACACCCTAGATTGAGAGAAAAATCTCTCATTATATAATAGATTGTGTTTTACAGAATTGAGAGAAAGGTATTTGGGAATCTCTCCCCTCCCCACTGTGAACAAAGACTCCAATTATTTGATAACCTCTCTCTAAACCCTATACACGCTTATATACTACTTCTTAACTTAAACATAAAACGACTGGATTATTATTCATTACTACTTTAGCTAAAACGACAGTGCTGAGCCTTCCTACGTATCAATACCCCCGCCTTTGATACCAACCTTGTCGGTGGCCTACCATGTTCAAGGACGCCCATGATTTTATATCTAAGTGTGATGCTTGCCAAAGACAAGGGAACATCAGCAAAAGGAATGAGATGCCACAAAACTTCATCCATGAAGTCGAAGTCTTCGACGTTTGGGGAATCGACTTTATGGGTCTTTTTCCTTCGTCTTATGGGAACAAATACATACTTGTTGATGTTGACTACGTTTCTAAGTGGGTGGAAGCCATATCAAGCAACACAAACGATGCAAAGGTAGTGATGAAGTTGTTCAAGTCGACAATCTTCCCGAGATTCGGTGTCCCACGAGTCGTGATTAGTGATGGAGGTTCTCCCTTCATTAACAAAGTTTTTGAGAATCTTTTGAAGAAGAATGGCGTGAGACACAAAGTTGCCACACCTTATCACCCTCAGACAAGTGGTGAAGTAGAGATCTCCAACAGAGAAATCAAAATGATCTAGGAAAAAACAGTCGGAATGACAAGGAAAGATTGGTTCGCTAAACTCGATGATGCTCTTTGGGCCTATAGGACGACCTTCAAAACTCCTCTTGGAACAACTCCTTTTCATCCTGTCAATGGGAAGGCATGTCATCTTCATGTTGAGATTGAGCACAAGGCTGAATGGGCAGTAAAGAAGCTGAATTACGACATCAAGACAGCAACCGAGAGATGTTTAGTTCAATTGAATGAGTTAGATGAATTTCGTCATCTTGCCTATGAGAGTTCTAAGATCTACAAGGAGAGAACTACGGCATATCATGACAAGAAGATAGTCCCCAATATGTTTTCACCAAACGACTATGTCCTGCTCTTTAACTCACGGCTTAAACTATTTCCCGGTAAACTAAGATCGCGATGGTCCGGACCATTCAAGATCAAAGAAGTAAAACCATATGTTTCTGTGGTGCGTTGGAACCGCAATGGAGGTGACTTCACTGTCAATGGACAACGTTTAAAGCTATATCTCTGATATGCTCAAATTAATACCCTAAAAGTACTAAGCAGCAGTTGCAGTAAAGTAGGGGTCGAACACAAGGACTCACAGAAACGCACAATAGATTGTATAGTATCGAATCAAGCTAAGCAGTTCAGATGAAACAAAAAGCAATAAACAGTAAACGAGTTGTAATTCGATTGGGAGAAATATAGGCTTAGGGTATTTCTCAGGAGATCAATGAATGCAGATAAACTAACTAGTCAGGATTCAGATTTAGCGCGGTTCTTGAACTCAAATCACTAAGATATAGTTAACCAATTCTCGTTGCGAAAACTATCTAAATCTAAATCCTAGGAATTCCAAATCTCTTTGGGAATCTTAGAGTCTAAATCAGCTTTTAAATCAGGTTTGATTTGTTCACAAAACAACTAAACCAAATCTCTTTGCGAATAGTTATTTTGCTCACCTTAGGTTCTATCATGTAATTAATCGCACTCTCGTGCCTAATCAATTATTCTAAGATCTAAGTTCCAGATTCGTCAACCTAGAATTAGCTTTGAACACAACCTATGGTGAAGAACTAATTCAGATGGTGAATCCTAATCAACTAATCAATCTAGCATTCAAAGAAAACCCTTATGAGAACCCTGAACCTATAGTGGATCTACTCAGACATGGAGAATGAAAACAACATGATTGAATAGATCATTAAAGAAAACAATAGAAAACAGGAGTTCAGAGTTGTCTCTCCAAAAACCAAAGTAGAACAAAGCATAGCCATAAAAAGTGGCTATAAAACCTAATTAAATAGTCTAAACACGAATTGGGGTCTTCTTGTAAATATTAAAGTCTTCTGGGGAAATTCTGCAATTCTTCAATTCTTGGAAAAGTCGCGGGTCGTGTCTGCTGCGATGGGTATAGATCGATACTAGGCAATATTGATCGATACTGATGCTTCAAATCGGGTACTCAACGACACGAACTTCTGCTTTGCTCCAGAATGCTCCAGAAAGCTCCAATATCTCCAATTATGCTCCAAACGTGCTAAAACCTGTAAAAGACTCTAAAACACTACGAAATAGTAGAAAGACTCTATAAAACGGACTTATATCATGGCCTAAAAGAGGTAAAAACCATGATATATCAATCTCGCAGATATTGAAGAAGATGAGAGGGAAACGATTCCCTTAAATGATGCCCCTCATGCCTAAACCGAAAAAGAGTCGAGCTAACGACTTAAAACAAGCGCTGTGTGGAAGGCAACCCACAATAGTTTTTAATTTCATTTTACTTTTTATAACTCTATTATATGCTTAATTATTTGATTTTCATTTTTAGGAATTTTTCAAAAAGGTTTTAAAAATACAAAAAAATAGGTTTTTGATGAAGAACGGAGAAGAAACGAGAAGAGATCCAACATTGGGCGTTGAAATCGGCCTAGAAGAGTTCCAGCCCGAGCTTGAGCCTTAATCTGAGGCAGAACTCGACCCAGGAAAAGAAACCCTTTTGGCCCGAGCTCGCGCCTTAAACTGAGGCAGAACTCGACCGCCAACCTCGACCCGAGCTCACCTTGCTCCCGGCTGATCCCATGTAAGTTTTTCTTCCCCTTTTGGTTTAACTTCTTCCAAACCGACTGTAAACCGATTTAAACCGGATTTTTCCTTCCCCACTTCATAAAAACGAGTTTTAAGTCTAAGGAAGGGGATTTTTGGATCAAAAACAAAAAAACCTCATATCTCTGTTCTTGAGAGAGTGTTCTTGAGTCCAAAACCCAAAAACCTAAAAATTGGAGATCTTGTTTAATTTGTTTGGTTTGAAGTGAATTGACCAAGGGCTCACCATGAGACAGGTGCTTTCTCGCGAATCCGATGACAATGAGATTTCATTTTCCGTTTCTGAAACGTTCTGATCCAGGTCCCTTCGTCAAATTTTTCTTTTATTTATTTTCTCTTCAATTATTATTTTTACTTTATCGAGTATGTCCACTCCCTTCTATCGCTCACTTTCACACCGAGAGGGTGCAAAGTAAGTCTGGGGGAGATTTATCGTTTACTAACGCATTTTACTTTTCTTTGATGTTATTTTTATTTTTCTTGAGTCATTTTAATGATTTTTCTTGAGTCGTTTTATTGAGTCAAAACTATTATGTTGGAAATTATGAAGTTTTCTTGGAACTAACCGTGTTACACCAACTTTTAGTGACCGTTCTAACAGAGATTGACCGCAGATTTTTACTAATGGAAAACCCGTGAGTGGACCGACCTACCATAAAAATGCTCATTTCTCTAAGGGAACCGAAGGATTTAGCGCTAGCTTCAACCTAATGAACTTAATTGTTCTCATCTTGGGGATTGGTATACATCGACCAAGACACCTTTTTCAAGCCTGCCATGACAAGTCTGTGTGAGTACGGTTTCCCTATCTCTTCCATTTAGTTAAGTACTTCAATGCAAAAAGGATATGGATGGCGCGGAAGTGAACCGGGGGATTCAGTGGCAAAACCATCAATACTTGTGTCTCATGAAAGTATGCCAAAAGAAGTGAACCAGGGATTCGGTGGCAAAAAGTATCAATACTCGCGTCTCATGGAAACTTATCCAAGGAGAAGAACTGGGGATTCGGTGGCAAACACCATCAATACTCGCGTCTCGTATTCCTTAATCCCATGAAAGAAAAAGAAAAAAACAAAAAAAGAGAAGAAATCGATGTAAGGAATAGAGAAAAAGGGAGAGTTAAGAAACCGGAATTAAGACTGTCAAGGTAAGCAGGAAACTTGATTGAGGAAAGTCTACATGTTTTTTTACCGATACTCCCTCGATGAGACCACACGCCTTTAACTTTAAAGAAGTTAGCAATGGAGAATTCGGATAACCTTATGAGAATGTGGGTCGGACTTGGGAAGTTTAGAAGCATTACAGAGAAGTACATGGTGGTTTCAATCTAACGTCAAATCTGTTCTAATTGGTTTACGACAATGAAGGGTAGTACGTACGACGTTCTTAAGAATTAGTGAGTTTCCGCATTTCATACCTATTTTTTTGTTCTTAGTTTCTTTATTTGCTTGATGACAAGCAAAAAACTAAGCCAGGGAGAGTTGATATACTCTATATTTTACTGTTTTTATTATGGATTTTAGTATTTTATCTAAGCATTTTCATTCGGTTTTATGCTTTTTGAGGTAGTTTTCTCGTATTTATAGTTTTAAAGTCTATATAGGTCAAATAATCAAAAAGATGTAAAATGGAGTTGTCCACGTCCAATACATGTGTCCAAGTCCAAAAGATCAGCCAATCACCTAAAGCTCAAGAAAGGCGGATTTCTCCAATTGGACAGTACATATGCATCAGAAGTTTCACCTTCGTTGGATGCCTTCTCGTTTATGGATTGAGATGATATTTGGTGGAAAGATATATTTTTGAGTCCTCTTTCATATGGAATTGCTTTCAAGTCATTCTGAGCAGTGGTCATGAAGATACACCGACTTTACTGAAGACCTGTCCGAATTGGGCCCGAGCTCGGCCCATGAGCTCAGCCTAGAAGCTTGGCCGACCCTGCGACCCAAAAACTGTTTTTTTGGTTTAATGAAACCCTAGATCGACTTTAAGGTTATAAATACTTGTTTTTACCCTCTTGTAAGCAAGAGGGCCACCACAATAAACACAGTCACGCCCCTCTAAACATTACACACGATTTTTATAAGGTTTTCATAGTTTTTTGATTCAAGAGTTTCCCGGGAGAAGATCTCGCCTTTGTATCTCGATATAGAGAAGATTTCTAAACCCTATTGCTTTTATTTGAAATTCATGATTATGAATTGCTTTATATCTCTATGTGTTTCATCTCTGGTCATGTGTGAGTAGTTCCCTCGCTAGGTTGTCGGTATTCAATGAGTTCATGAATTGATCGTTAGGTTGTTAGAATTGGGATTATCTTTAAAGTTCTTCATTTAAATTTATGTTTAATGTTTATTGCTTGATTCACCATCTAGCTACTGCTCATAGGTATATTTACTCACCGAAAGTGTTGTTAAATTATCTAAATTGATTTAGATGAGCAAAACGTGATAACCGGCGGAAGTTGAGTTATTAGACTTTGTGAACATATCGAACTTGAACTATTTATGCATGTTTAACTACTTAATTACCAGCGGGAGTTGAGTGAATTAAGTTGTTTAAACATAGTAATTGGCGCTGCGGATGTAGGTTAATTATTCATTCATGATTCGAGTTCAGAACATATTTATTGAATTCCATGTCTAATAATTATAAAAATTTACATCTTTAATTCGTAGAGTATCATGAATTCAACAAAAACATTTTTTAAAAATCTAATAATTATAAAAATTTCAAAAAAATATAACAACCTAATTACTATCTAAGAACCTGATTCACAATCTAACAACCTAATCTAATACCACAAATTCCATAAATTTGACTATCTTCTTTTCTTCCACAATCAAACCTAATTCCACAATCCAACCGAAAAAAATACTTACATCATCGACGGCGGCGAGCGAAGGTGGGTGGCAGCGGTGGCGAGCGGTCAGCAAGGAAGAAGAGAGAAGAAGATTCGGTGGGCGAGGAAGAAGAAAAGAAGAAGAAGAGAAAAGAAGAGAGTAAGGAAGATCGGAAATAAGAGAGAGAGGAAGACTCATATCGTGAGGAAGAAGAGAGAAGAAGCGGAGAGGAGAGAAGATCGAGAGAGATGAGAGATTTTTGAAGATCAGAGAAGAAAATGAGAGGGAAGAAGATCGATTCGATATTTATAAAGGTTTCCGACGGATCCGACAAAAATTTAATTTAATTAACCAACTCGATTTTGAGCAATTTTCATTTGGCGGTTTAAATTCGTGGGTAATTTTTGATCCGTCAGAAATTTCGGAGGGATTTCCGATGGTTTTAGTGTATAGGGTTTAGATTTTGAAGATTTCAACCAATTTATGGTTTAATAACCATTAGTGTTACATAGTAATAAAAAAAACTTTCAAAACCAAAGAAAATAAGTAATTCCGGATTTCGTAACAATCGATCGATGAACGAGTTCAAGCTTTCATAAAACCAGGTAGAACATATAAGGGCACTTACGTGTTACGTGTTACACCACATAGAACATATAAGGACACTTACGTGTTACATGTTTGTGTAACGAGTTCAAGCTTTCATTAAAAACTATAAAATATTTGTTTCTTAAAAACATTTCACAGAAAGTAGTTTTAATTTGTTACTTCTACATTTATCAAGAACAAACATGTTCAAAATCTTGCTAGAGTTGAGGATTATTACCCTAATCTGTCGAAAATCCGTCAAACATTTCCGACGAATTCAGTTTTAGCACATCTTGATCGGTTTGGAGATCGGTTTCAAACCGATCCCACTTGTTAGTTTCTCCCATTGATTCAGTTTTAGCTGGGGGATTCAGTTTTAGCCGGGGATTCTAAATTCCCTCGGAAATCGGTCGGAAATTTCCGAGGGAATTTAGAATCCCCGACTAAAACTGAATCCCCCGGCTAAAACTGAATCCCCCGGCTAATCCGTTTGAAATTGTCGAGGGATTTCTGACGGATTCAGTTTTAGCACATCTTGATCGGTTTGGGGAATGATTTCAAACCGGTCCCACTTGTTAGTTTCTCTCATCGATTCAGTTTTAACCAGGGATTCTAAATTCTCTCAGAAATCCATCGAAAATTTCCGAGGGATTTTTGAGGGAATTTAGAATCCCCGGCTAAAACTGAATTCCCTGGCTAAAACTGAATCCCCCGGCTAAAACTGAATCGCCTTGTTAAAAGTGAATATGTCGGAAATCCGTCAGAAATTGCCCAAGGATTTCCAACGGATTCAGGTTTAGCACATCTTGATCGTTTTGGGGATCGGTTTCAAACCGATCCAACTTGTTAGTTTCTCTCATCGATTCAGTTTTATTCGGGGATCCTAAATCCACTCGAAAATCCCTCATAAATTACCGAGGGAATTTCCGATGGATTCAGATATATTTCTCGGGATTTTCATTCTAGCGGGGAAAAAGTTTATTAAAATGGCAAGTATATTGAAATTGTAAAACATGATATAATAATTCAAATTTTTTTTTTCAAATTCTGTTTCAAAATATAAAAAAAAATACATAGAGAAATAAAATTTATTACCTAATTAATTACTCCAAATCCGATGAATAATCTGACATAGCTGAATAGGAATCCTCTTCAAATTCGCCGATCTCTTCCTCAAAATCCTCAAATACCTCGTAATCCCCGTCCATGGTGAAATCAACCATGAGGTCAACTTCAAGAGAATGCTCGTTCGAACCTAAGTTACCAATTGCGTTTTCCTGCAAAGGGTCGTGCTCGAAACACCATAAACTCTTTCCCTTGGGTGTATCGACGTAACAGTAATCCAAGGGTCTTGTTTGTTCCGAACCCGGGGGTATCAAATGTAGGAAACCTGATCCGTTTGTAAAGCAGGAATGAAAGGATCGTATTTATAAAGTCGCATTTGAGAGTGGACATATGTAACACCAAATGCGTCATGGCGTAAACCTTCCACTAGATTATACCAATCGCAGTAGAACGCAATGCACCTCAAGTCGATCATTCCTGGATAATGAACCTCCAATTTTTCGCGAAGGACACCGTAGTAGACAACTTCTCCAAATTGAGACGATATACCAGAATTACAAGTTATCTTTGAGCTTCCTTCCCAATGAGCCTTAAAAGAATACCTTCCGGTGCAATACATCAGATAAGACTTTGCAATAAACGTCGGACATTTCACCATCTCAACTAACCACCTCGGAAATGATTTCCCTCTAGCAGTCATTTGACCAACCTGTAAAAATTGCATGTGGACAATAATCAACACAATGTTTATATAAGGAAGTACAATTTAATTATATAATAAAGCATCGTTTAACACTTACATAATATTTCAACCAAACACCAAAGTCATTCTGCTTCACGACAGCAAGCTCCAGGCCCGGCTCAATGTTATTATGGGCCATAGGGCAAAACAAAATTTTGGACCCTTAATTTTTTTTTGTGAAGGTGTTATACTAAATTTTTTTGAAAAAAACTTTTTGTGTAATATTTTTGTAGAATTTTGTTTTATGAAAAATACATATAAAATAATTTTATGGGCCCTTTTCAATCTAAATTTTATTTTATTATTTATTTTTTAATTAAAAAAAAATATATATATATATATATATATATATATATAAAATCAGGGCCCTTAATTATTAGGACACGGGGTTGGGCCCTGGGGCGGTCGCACCCCTTGTCACCCCTGGTAAGCCGGCCCTTTCAAGCTCATCTTTTGTGTAATTTGGATACCAATCACATATTTGGGCCACAAATATCATGTGGATGAACAAATGCATTAGAAAATAGCGTTAGTAAAGTTTGTTAACTAATTAAAAAAAAAAAAATTAGGTACCTCTCATATTCCAAAACGTCGTCGCAGTTTGTTAGAATATACATATGCAAGTGCTTTTGCTCATCTTCTAATAGTCGCCGATCTTTGCTTTTTCCACTTAGTCATCCAATCTGAGTAAATATATCGGGGACATAGACAAGATAACTAGTTATTTTCCCTCCATCATCATGCCGTGCACGGCGTCTTCTTTTTGTTTGTACTTGCGCTGGAAAGTAGTAGCCGACTGATATGTGCATATTCTACATGTATTTAGCATGCATTTCATATAGATTTTAGGTCATTCTCTTGGATCCTCATGGCATTTCATACTTGTTTTGTCCCATTTAGAGTATTAGGAGCTGCATTAGGTCCTAATGAGTCTTTTGCATGTTTTTGAAGAGTTTACTAGGTGTTTGGAGACACTTGGTGGAGTTTGGAGATTTGGTGCCTAAAGACTAGAGAGGAACCATCCGGAACGTCTCAAAGAACCGATCAGACGAAGGCATTCCGATTTGATCTAGCTCTTGTATTCTTCATGAAGATTGTATAGGGACGAGTCATCTATCCAGGGAAATTCGAATCAGGTCATTCAGACATCAGGTTAGGAAGTTATCGCAGTTTTACCAAAGCGTGTCCGTCTGGCCGAGAAACTAAAATTCTCCCCGGGAAAAATCCGACCGACCTCAATCGGCGAGGTCGGTTTTAGCCGGTCGTAGGGCAGGGAGTTCCCGAGAATCCGACCGACCCAGAGAAGCAAAAAACCGACCGACAAAAAGGAGCAAGGTCGGCTTAATTTCCCCCGGAGGAAATCCGACCGGCCAAATGAAGAGCTTCCCATGCCCAGTTTAATCTGATTTCTTCATGAAACTTGTAGAGGAGTGAATCATATTTACACAGGAGTTTGAATCATATCATTTGGACCTCTGGATCGTATATTATGGCCAAGAAACTGAAGTATGATCTGCCTGGCCGAGAAGAGATGACGTCGTCCAAAGAACCGGTAAAACGAAGTTCTTCCGATCATATTCAGCCTCTCCGGCCGTCATTAAAGTTGTAGAGGGAAGCGTTATCTGTGCACACAAGTGAAAATCATGTCATTTAGACATCAGGCTAGGGAGATGCCTCAAATTTATCGAAGACGCATCCAAGATCCTACCGGGTCAATACCCGGTTTGTTCCGGGTTGACCCGGTTCGCCCATTTTCATTTATAAACCCAAAAACCCTAATTTTAATTTTAAATTTTCTTCTTTCTAGAGTTGGGTTTATCCCAAACTCTTCTTATGATTTTGAGAAGGATTTTGATTGTTCTTCATACAAATGCCACTCTAGAGAAGATTTCTTCACCCTTATCTTTATATTAATGCATCTTCTTTACCTTTATTTCTTCTTCTTTTATGTTCTTCATATTTAGGCCTTAGGCCCTTTTTTGTTGGATCTTAGGTTTGCTTGATTTTTGATGGCTTCATGATTGATTTGTGATGCTTAGGTATTAGGTCTTTGCATTCCTTCTTTGCTTAATGTGTTTAATGCTAGATCTAGCTTGAAAAAGTGAATTTAGACCTTAGGCATTTCATGCACACAAGATGTTCGATGAAATGCCAAGATCAATTATTTAAAGGATTTGTGTTCTTAGCGTAAGGAATTAGTTGTCTAAGGCACTCTTTTGGTTGATCTTGTTACAAATCTTAATGCTTGCTAATTGTTGTTCCACAAATGACCATTTTGCTAATGGGATTAATGATTAGTGAAGTGATTAGTGTCTAGACATATGATTAATCAAGATTATGGATCTCATACCTAAGGAATAGCAATGATTGAGTGCATTTGCATCATTTGTTAATTGTCTTGGTGA
>PKML01019519.1:0-10258 GCA_002933935.1 Eutrema yunnanense | reverse complement strand
AAAAAAAAAAAAAAAAGCCATGATATTTTGGTTCTCACAATTATTTGTTTCATATTATGTGGAGACGACATTACTGACAAAACACAATAATAGGAAGACTTTGATTGGTTACTCTCCTATGATGGTACAACTTGTAATACTAAGTGAGTAACCAATCAATAGAATTGTACAGAATGATAGTACAAATAGAGCATTACAAAAAGTGAAAAGCATTACAACATTTGTCATCAATAATGTAGTGGTACAAATAATGATCGAAAGTTAGAGTAGTACAAATGAACTGAATTGTCGCTACAAAAAAACATGTCTATTACAACAGCCATATTCGATGTAAAATGCGGTTTGGAACGTATTAGCGACGATTGATAAATCGTCGTAATGAGATCGTCGTTATTTGAGAATCGTCTGAAATATTGGGAAGAATAAGAATCATCGTAAAATCGATGGTAAATCGATACGTTTCGATTTCGATTCCTTTTAAACCAATAAGATCGGTCCGTTTTAAGTGAAGTCTTTTAAATAATGACACTTAAGCAAAACGCTTTGAAACTCACTGAGAAACCGACACATAAGCAAATCACTACACAAATAGTTATATAGATAAGGGTTGGAAACAAGTAATTAGTGTATTGAAAACCTGGTGCACAAAATATTTTTAGTCGGATGTAGGGTATAGATCCCGACTGTTAGAGGGGGATTTAGCACTCCCCCGGTTTAACCCGGTTTGAGTTTAAATCAGCCCAACAATCGACTTCAAGGCCCAACAAGACCGATCTACGAAATAAAATGAAGTTTCCTTTTATATGATAAAAAGAAGTTTTCCTTTTATTGGAAAAAGACAAATCTCGGGAAGAAAGGAGATTATCCTTATCGGCTTAAAGGAAAAATGACAATTGCCAATACAAAGTCAAGAAGGAAAATAAAGAGCTAAGGACTTCAAGACTTATAAATAGGGGAACTCCCTATTCATAATAATAATATCAGAATCCCTCTAATCTAAAAATCCCAATACATTCTCCGTAACATGAACTACGTTTTGGTTTGATCCATTTAAAGGGTACGTAGGCAGCTTTCGCGGGCACATCTATGATTCTAATAAAAATAATTCTCCTAAACCCTAAACTGAATTCGCCGATCTACGGTATGTGCGAATTCTGGTTCTTACAATTGGCGCTAGAAGGAGGGGCCAAAAAAAATTTGGGGTTTATGGAGAATTATTAAAAGGAATCTGAAACTCGAAGACGACATAAACGTATCGTCATGTTTATTGAGATCTCGAATCACCGATCACATACATGATCGATCACTGACATTATCGAATCACGTATCGTCATGTTTAATAATTTTCCGATCTACCCATCAACAGATACCGTAAAAAAAAAAAATCAACACTTGATGCCTTCTCTGTTTCTCAGACCAAAATGTGCATTAACTCAAATGTGTCTTTGAGTGTAATTGTAGTTTGGAAAAGTGCGTGTGAGTGTAATTTTCTCTTTTATGTATGCATTCTATAATTTTTCTCTCAAAAGTAAAACAAGACGGCTAAACACTTTTTTTTTCTTTTTTTAAAGTTTAATTTTGTCATGTAGACGGCTAAACAATAATTCAACTATTTATCTCAACATGGGTTATCCGGGTTAACAATCCTATATATTTACTAATCCAAGGATAAGCCAATCCGATGTTGTAGCTGGAATTACAACGGTCAAAATTTGTAAATATGTATTATCGAAGGACTTTGGCTTATCTCTAATAACAGAATAATTGTATGGTTTTTTAGTAATAAACATAAAGTAGATTACTCAGAACGAGTTGAATGTATCGAAGGTTTATTTAGACATAAAAAGTGGGAGCAAATGAGTTTTATATTTCGTCATCGAGAGCGCTTACACAAGAACAAGAACAAAAAATTAATAAGTGTGAAAGTGTATTGCTAGTTGTGAGTAGAGAAGATTTTCCCTTTCTTCTTGCCATTGCTCTTGTTTTTATACTCCGAGTCCGTGTTTAACGTTGTCATTTACTCCGCATTATTCGTCATTAATGGCATTTACTCCGGTGGATACGACTGATACTCTTCGACACTTTTAATCAATAGTTTGAACGAGTCTTGGGTCTACTTCGGGGTTGGCTGACTTTGGCATTTATTCCCCTTTGATGGAAGGTTACTCCGATGTGTCTTTCAGCTCGACATTTCATCTTATCGATGCCTTTCACTTCTCTAACCATTTTACTTCTTGCTTAATGGGCCTGGTTTACTGGGCTGAGATTTATACCCCCACATTTAGCCCCCCCCCATTCCTTAAATGCGGTTTTTTAATCTGATTTAAGGAATTTTACTCTACGATTGCTCTCAGTAAACAAAAATATCGGGCTGGCGATTCTCTTTCCTTCTTATTGTTCATCCTTCTTCATAATTGTTCATCTTCTTCAATTCCTTATTTGACTCCCCTCAATTGTTAGAGGGGGATTTAGCACTCCCCCGGTTTAACCCAGTTTGAGTGTAAATCAGCCCAACAATCGACTTCAAAGCCCAATAAGACCGATCTACGAAATAAAAGGAAGTTTCATTTTATTTGATAAAAATAAGATTTCCTTTTATTGGAAAAAGGCAAATCCCGGGAAAAAATGAGATTATCCTTATCGGCTTAAAGGAAAAAGAATAATTGCCAATACAAAGTCAAGAAGGAAAAGGAAGAGCTAAGGACTTCAAAACTTATAAATAGGGGAACCCCCTATTCATAATAATAATCTCAGAATCCCTCTAATCTAAAAATCCCAATACATTCTCTGTAACAAGAACTACGTTTTGGCTTGATCCCTTTAAAGGATACGTAGGCAGCCTTCGCGTGCACATCTATGATTCTAATAAAAATAATTCTCCTAAACCCTAAACTGAATTCGCCGATCTACGATATGTGCGAATTCTGGTTCTTACACCGACATAGTAAATCAGGCCCATTAAGTAAGAAGTAAAAGGGACGGAGAAGTGAAAGGCAAAGATGGAATGCCGAGGTGAAAGACACGTCGGAGTAACATTCGGTCAAAAGGGAATAAATGCCGAAGTCAGCCAACCCCGAAGTAGACCGAAGACTCATTCAAACCAATGATTAAAAGCGTCAAAGAGTAACGGTCGTATCCACCGGAGTAAATGTTATTAATGACGAATCAATCGGAGTAAATGACAACGTTAAACTCGGACTCGAAGTATAAATGCGAGAGCAAGGGTAAGGGGAAAGAGACAATCTTGTCTACTCACAACTAGCACTACAATTTCACACTTATCGATTCTTTGTTCTTGTGTAAACGCTCTCGATGACGAAATACTAAACTCATTTGCTCCCACTTTTCGTGTCTAAATCGACCTTTGATCCATTCAACTCGTTATGAGCAATCTACTTTAATCTATGTTTATTGCTCAAAAGCCATTCGATTCTTCTGTTATTAAAGATAAGCTAAAGTCCTTAGATAATTCCTCTTTATGATTTTTTACTGTTGTAATTCCAGCTACAACAGTTTGACGCTAGAAAGAGGGGGATATGCAAAGTCTAAGTCCAACACAGAAGGTCCACATTGAAAGGCAACCACAAGGCCATTCATGAAACCTTAAACAAGGTCTCTAAGGACTTGGCCGAGATGGTCAATGGGGCAATGACCACAATGACCCAACATATGGAAAAGATGGTATCCGACCACGAGTCTTTGTCCCAATCAGTTTTTGAATTTTGCTAAGAGGTGGCACTGTAACGAGAGCTACCACCCCCAAGTGTTACACAAACATTTCCCACAGTGTTGCCAATGGGAATTAACAAAAACGAAACCTCCTTCCCGGGCTCACTCAGCCTGAGGACAAATCCATTCCATCACGGTCAGAATAGCCGCAGTGCGGCGATCCCCCAGGGAGGTGGGAATCAAACCGATCCTATGACTCTACCTCCATCACCACCTCTCGGACAACTCAATATGCATAAAAAAAGCCAGGATCAGACAACTTTCACGACCCCAGAGTCTGGACAAAGGAGTGACCATGACCACTCCGGTCAACAACCACTGGGAAGTCATGACCAGGTCAATGGGGCAATGACCACAATGACCCAACATATGGAAAAGATGGCATCCAACCACGAGTCTTTGTCCCAGTCAGTTTTTGAATTTCGCTAAGAGGTGGCACTGTAACGAGAGCTACCACCCCCAAGTGTTACACAAACAATTCCCACAGTGTTGCCAAAGGGAATTAACAAAAACGAATCCTCCTTCCCGGGCTCACTCAGCCTGGGGACAAATCCAGTCCATCACGGTCAGAATAGCAACAGTGCGGCGATCCCCCAGGGAGGTGGGAATCAAACCGATCCTATGACTCAACCTCCATCACCACCTCTCGGTCAGCTCAATATGCTTCAAAAAAGCCAGTATCAGACAACTTTCACGACCCCGGAGTCTGGACAAAGGAGTGACCATGACCACTTCGGTCAACAACCACTAGGAAGTCATGACCAGTTCGTTGGCAACCCTAGAAGAGATCTCGGCCTCTGGAATATTTTCGTCAGGCCTTGGCAGTAATGAGAGAAGGACTACGGATCGTGAGTTCAAGGGTCCACAACACCATAAACATAACTCCCGAGATTGATCGTGTGGTTGAAGAAACCAAACAGATTCTATTCTCCGACATGATTAATAACACACTGATCAAAGACGTAAGGAAGCTCAAGCTTCCCAATTATGAAGGAAACATGGATCCTAGGTCGCATTTGACTGTATTTAGGATCGCAATCTGAAAAGCTCATTTGAACGAGTACGAAAAGGATGCTGGATTATGAAAACTCTTCACCGAGCACCTCATAGGGCCAACCCTCGATTGGTTCTCTCAGTTGGAGGAACGATCCATTGATAGTTTCTTCCAGCTTTCAATCAGTTTTCTAAAGCTATACTCTGTATTTATTCAGAATTAGACTGCCTCGAAAAAAAAATTTGGACTCTCGCAAGGACCCTGAGATTCACTTCGGTCATACATTTCCAAATTTAAGGAATTATCATCGCCAAGATGTATGTCGTCAATGATGAAACGGCCTTGGCGGTCTTACAATTTGGATTATGGCATGACTCAAGATTTAGGGATGACCTCGTGGTCTACAAACCCACAACTATCTAGTACGCACTTCATCAAGGTGAGATCTGGACAACAATGGAAGAAGAACGCAACGCTTTCGCAGAACGGCATAAGAACTCAAAACCTCCATGTTAAAGAAATCCAACTGCTCCCCGGAATGATAGAAGGGAGCACAAGGAAAAAAACCAGTCATGAGGTTTCCACACTTATGCAATTCAAAAAGAACCAAAGAGAATTGGCAAAGACAGACTCCTAAGGCCCGACGACATGCTTGGAAGAGATAAGGAAGAATACTGCGAATACCACTGACGCTATGTGCATGCGACCGCGAAGTTATACATGCTTAAAGACATATTTGTAGATATGTATACGGAAGGACAAATCGTCGAGGTCAAAATCGACAATCCCACACCTTCGGGATCGAACGAAGAAACCTCAGTTGAACCTGAACCCGAAGAACATGAGCATGGCCAAAAGTAAATGATAATCAACCTGATTATAGGAGGATCATAACTCTACAGAGATACGACCATATCAATCAAGAGGCACCAACGAAGTGCATACACGGAAGGAGCCAACAGTGAGGGGGGGGGGTGGCTCCTCCCCGAAGTCGAGATATATTTTTCCGAGAAGGATCGTTACGACAAGGAGGCTCCCGAAAGTCTTGATATTGGAGCTAACTATGAAGTTTCTCAAATTTTGATTGATACAGAGAGTTTGGAGGATGTCATATTCTTCAAAACCCTAAATCAAATGGGAATAAAGAAGTCAGATCTCTGAGATCCAAGACCAATCCTTACATGATTTAGTGGAGACTCATCAACTTCAATCGATACCATTAAGCTGCCAGTAGCAGCAGCCGGAGCTATGAAGATGGTGGATTTCACCGTACTGGATATGCGACTCCATACAATGCAATTCTGGGAATACCTTGGCTAAGTTCAATGAGGGCAGTACATTCGACTTATCATTAGTGCGTCAAATTTCCGACTTTGAAAGGAGTTGGAGTCGTGAGGAGGGTAAAGTCAGTTTATCCCAAAACTGATGAGATCACTTCGCGGGAAATATCGGCAGACAAAAGTCGTGTAATGGCTAAACAATGTTATCCCAAAATGCTAAGAAATGAACTACGTAGTGATTTGATCCTGAAATGGGTACGTAAGAAACTTGCAAAGTCAAGTACAACTACTAAATTCAAACAAAATATGTTTATTCAATATGGATAAAGGGGGCTCCAACGCCAGGTACAAATCAAAAGAAATTACTGAACAATAATATCAAAAACAGTTTCTCTACTTGTGCTTCATTAAGGCAACTACAAGGAAATGCCAAAACCATCAGAAAAAGCTTATCCTCCAGTTCATGATTCATCTCCTTCGCCACAAGCAATGAAGGAAGAGACGGTTACATGCCATTTTTCTACAACTTTTCATTCATCTTCTTCGGACTGGCGCTCCTCGCCAGAAAGAAAGGGGAGCTTGAACGTGGGGAGAAGAACATCTCAAAATACTACTCCTTCTTGCTTTCCCGTCAAATGGACAAAACAATCCCATAAAGTATCCAGGCAAAGTAGCATACACTACAAGGCCCGATGTCAATTGCTCTTCGAGCTTCTCCCCACATCATGCAAATAGAGATTTTCCTCGCAGGGGCCTCGTCGTAGGACGGGTAAAACTTCTTTAAGAAAGTTAGAACTTTATCTCATCTTCAAAAACATATTTTGTAGAAAAATCTTTTGGTTCGGAGGGATCGATAAGAGGAAAACCCTAGAAGCCGATCCTAATAGGTCCGGTGCGAAAAGCATGAGATCTATCATCTAAAACGGAATATTTCTAAGTAAGGAAGGAAGCTTATTTCAAAGGAGAAATGTTTTTAAAGGTTGGAAAAAGATGAGAAGGTGTGATTCCTTAAATACACAAACATGAAAACCCTAGAGATTCCTCGAAAAAGGAAATAGTTGATATATATATTAATTCTAATATTTCACAAAAGTCATTTATTATCTAAAATCAAAGCAATAAATATTAGGAGACTCCACACGACTCGGTGAAACTCAAACGACATGAAAAAGAGGAGCCGCCATTTTGAAAAGGGTCAAATAAGAACCCCAATAAATAGTGAATCTCACCTCATACTATAGTGATATGTGCATATTCTACATGTAATTAGGACGCATTTCATATAGATTTAAGATCATTTACTTGGATCTTCATTGCATATCATACTTGTTTTGTCTCATTTAGAGTTTTAGGGTTCTCATACTAGGTCCTAGAGTGTCTTGCATGTTTTGGAGTCCTTTTCAGGTGTTAAACGAGGAGAATTCGTCACCCGAGGAAAGGAGACAGAGATCACACCGAGCATCGATCGATACCAGGTGTGACACCGAGCATCGATCGATACCGATGCTCCTGCTCTGCTCGATGTCACAGCTCGGTATTGCCACAGGGAGATCCCGGGGGAAAAAGTCCTTAGAACCGAGCAGTGGTACCGAGGAGTGACCTCGGTATCCACTGAAGAAGCATCGACCGATACCAGACGTGATACCTAGTATCGATCGACACCGTGAAGACCAAAGCCGAACAAGCCCCGATACCGAGGCCACTGCTCGGTATTGACCATCGGTGCACAAACCCAGACTCGATACCGAGCAGTTACACCGAGGTGTGTCCTCGGTATCGATTGATACCGAGGAGTGACACCGAGCTGAAGCCTGCTTACTTTGCTCTTGTGGGATCGCATCTCTTTCATGGTCTTCCTCATGAACATCCTATGGACCACATTGAGAAATTCGAAGATTTGGTCACTAGCGTGAAATACGATGGAGTGCCCAATGAATTCCTTTTCTGCAAGATGTTCCCATACTCTCTTGGTGGGGAAGCTACTTACTGGCTGAGGCAGTTACCTCCTGGATCACTGACTACCTGGGAAGAGATTAAGAGCGCCTTCTTGAACAATTTTTTCGATGATGCGAGATCCGAGGAGCTCAGGAACAAGATTTCTAAATTTTCTCAGGGAGGAACTGAGGGACTTAAGGTTGCTTGGGAGCGATTCAGATCTTATCAGAGGGATTGTCTGCATCATGGGTTCAATATGGTTCAGTTGCTGAATTTCTTCTTCAGAGGGATTGATTGTAAGTACCAGATGGCATTGGATTCTGCTAGCAATGGAAATTTCTTTACCAGATATCCTGACGATGCTTATCAGTTGATTGAGAACTTTGCATCTAGCCATAGCGCCAAGAATGCAGACCTTGAGCGAAGGAAGCAGGCTGGGAGCATGGATGAGTTGCAGATTGTTGAGGTGCATGCGAAGCTGGATTCAGTGCATAATTTGTTGATGGGTAGGCAGAAGAAGACTGTTCGTTTTGCTGAAGGAAATGCAGTGGAGCATGTTAACTACGTTGGTGGAGCTGGATCTCAAGATCAAAGGTATCAATACCCACCCACACCACACAGAACTTCTGAAAACAGGATCGAATCCATGCTTGAACAGCTTCTTCACGGACAGCAACATATGACAACAACTTTCAACGGGAGGCTGGATACCTTGTACACTGATCTGAATAGCAAAATCGAGGCTCTCAGTGTTCGTCAAACGATTTTGGATACACAGTTAGCCCAGACTGCCAAGATTTTGGCCGATTTTCCCAATAATTGCGATGAAGATTCGGAAATCACCAGGGTATCGACCGACACAACCGAGTATCGATCGATACCAGTCCAAATCCTTTCTCGAGGTGTGTCAGAATCCCGAGTATCGATCGATACCATACCTTGTATCGATCGATACCCCTCGAAGATCGAGCCAGAATTGATGAAACCACCTGAGTTGATTGAAGAAAGAGGTTACAAGCCTAAAGTGCAATATCCTCGACCACTGACGCAGCTGACTAAGAGGGAAGACCCAGGAATCTTCTCAGTCCCATGCTCTATCTCTGGAGCTAAATTCAAAGAGTCTCTCGTCGACTCAGGGGCTAGCGTTAATGTCATGTCAATAGCAATTTCAGAGAGATTGGGAGCTGATATTCGATCTCCCAAGACATCTATCACATTCGCGAACTCTTCAACCTCAACTCCATATGGCGCAATCGCTGAATTACTTGTCACAGTAGGAGGTTGTCTGGTCCCTACTGATTTTCAAGTTGTTGAGATGAGTGCAAAATCTATTATGCAGCTGATTCTTGGATGACCGTTTATGGCTACGGTTGGAGCGATTATGGATACACCAAGCAAGAGAATCTCGTTCTCATACATTGACAAGGAGGTGTACTACGAAGCCATCCATATTAGAAGAACTCCTACACATATCTCTTGCATCACCATTGTCACAGGAGAGACGCTGGCAGTTGATCTTCTGGAAGAGCCTCCTGATGAGCCTACTGTCGCAGACATTTCAGCTGAACCGCCCACTATTCCCAAGGAAGTTGTCAAGAAGATGATATATCATGGTTTTTACCCTGTTTAGGCCATGATATAAGTCCTTTTTATAGAGTCTTTATAGTATTTTGGAGTCTTTTAGAGTCTTTTACAGGTCTTAGCACGTTTGGAGCTTAATTGGAGATATTGGAGATATTGGAGCTTTCTGGAACATTCTGGAGCGAAGCAGAGATCCGTGTAGCTGAGACATCAAAATCACCTGAGTATCGATCGATACTGCCGAGTATCGATCGATACCCGTCGAGGAAACAGAAGGATCGCGACTTAATGAAGAGTTGGAGAATTGCAGAATTGGCCCAGAAGACTTTGATATTTACAAGATGGCCCAGAACGTGTTTTAGGTTATAAATAGGATTTTACAGCCACTTGTTTAGGTTATGCTTTATTTTACTTTGGTTTGAAACAAGTCTGAATCTCCCTTCGTCCGAGATCAGATCTCAATAACCCTTTGTTATTATTCTATTGATGATTTATTCAAGCATATTGATTGTTTCATTCTCTATGTCTGAGTAGATCCACCTTAGGTTTAGGGTTTTCTTATAAAGAATTTCTTTGAATGCTAGGTTAATTATCTGTTTAGGATTCACCATCTGAATTATAGTTCTTCGCTTAGGTTGTGTTCAAAGCTAATTTTAGGTTGACGAATCTAGAACTTAGATCGAAGGATAATTGATTAGGCCCGACAGTGCGATTAATTACCTGATAGAACCTAGGTGAG
>PKML01019482.1:0-10026 GCA_002933935.1 Eutrema yunnanense | reverse complement strand
CAGACAAAAGTCGTGTAATGGCTAAACAATGTTATCCCAAAATGCTAAGAAATGAACTACGTAGTGATTTGATCCTGAAATGGGTACGTAGGAAACTTGCAAAGTCAAATACAACTACTAAATTCAAACAAAATATTTT
Organism: Eutrema yunnanense; assembly: GCA_002933935.1. Classification (NCBI taxonomy): domain Eukaryota; kingdom Viridiplantae; phylum Streptophyta; class Magnoliopsida; order Brassicales; family Brassicaceae; genus Eutrema; species Eutrema yunnanense. The sequence goes on along the minus strand of PKML01019482.1, from coordinate 9,887 downwards.
TATTCAATAAGGATAAAGGGGGCTCCAACGCCAGGTACAAATCAAAAGAAATTACTGAACAATAATATCAAAAACAGTTTCTCTACTTGTGCTTCATTAAGGCAACTACAAGGAAATGCCAAAACCATCAGAAAAAGCTTATCCTCCAGTTCATGATTCATCTCCTTCGCCACAAGCAATGAAGGAAGAGACGGTTACATGCCATTTTTCTACAACTTTTCATTCATCTTCTTCGGACCGGCGCCCCTCGCCATAAAGAAGGGGGAGCTTGAACATGGGGAGAAGAACATCTCAAAATACTACTCCTTCTTGCTTTCCGGTCAAATGGACAAAACAATCCCACAAAGTATCCAGGCAAAGTAGCATACACTACAAGGCCCGATGTCAATTGCTCTTCGAGCTTCTCCCCACATCATGCAAATAGAGATTTTCCTCGCAGGGGCCTCGTCGTAGGACGGGTAAAACTTCTTTAAGAAAGTTAAAACTTTATCTCATCTTCAAAAACATATTTTGTAGAAAAATCTTTGGGTTCGGAGGGATCGATAAGAGGAAAACCCTAGAAGCCGATCCTAATAGGTCCGGTGCGAAAAGCATGAGATCTATCATCTAAAACGGAATATTTCTAAGTAAGGAAGGAAGCTTATTTCAAAGGAGAAATGTTTTTAAAGGTTGGAGAAAGATGAGAAGGTGTGATTCCTTAAATACACAAACATGAAAACCCTAGAGATTCCTCGAAAAAGGAAACAGTTGATATATATTAATTCTAATATTTCACAAAAGTCATTTATTATCTAAAATCAAAGCAATAAATATTAGGAGACTCCACACGACTCGGTGAAACTCAAACGACATGAAAAAGAGGAGCCGCCATTTTGAAAGGGGTCAAATAAGAACCCCAATAAATAGTGAATCTCACCTCATACTATAGTAAAAGGGAGAAGAGGATCTGGAAAAAATTCATTTCGGAAAAAGCTCTCACCTCATACTATGGTAAAAGAGAGTAGAGCAGCCCAGATTATCTAATGTTCTCACCTAATACTACGGTAAAAGGGAGAAGAACAACTAAAAATCATTTTGTATTTTCATCTCATGCTACTGCAAAAGGGAGTAGAATAATCCAAAATAATTCTCAACTCATGCTACGGCAAAAGGAGTAAAATATTTCAAAAATAAATATGTTGATTATGCGGGAGATGTACATCATTACAAAGGTTCGAATCCCGATCCATCGGGTAAGAACCTAAGTCCAAATTCACTAATATCGAAAGAGGGAACCGAGATGCTCTCCACTTCGGATTTGAGCTAGGGATTACTCCCCTTAACGCGAGAAGCTTATGCGTCAATGTTTCTGATCTTCCCTTCACGAATCTCTGATAATAGTGCGAGGTTGTCATGGGCTTGACCAAACAATTGTAACTTCGGAAAAGAGATCGTCGAGAATGCGGATACATGCTTAAGCTTGGAGCAAGGCAGGGTTAAACAATAATAAGACAAAATCTCATACGGATTGAAAAGCGGAAGATTTGTCCTATTCCATTCATGAGGAATAAGTTTGATCTTTCTCCTCTAGCGCATCTTCAAGTTCGGAAGCCATCCTCTCAGTCTCAGTGTGTTTTCTCTTTTAAAACCGTCTCAGCACGAGATTGAGAAACGGGGGCAATGGGATATTTTCACGAAGATGGTCACCAAGCACTCCTCTGTGAGGGGAAGTCATTACCTCGTCTTTAGCAACTTCGGAAGAATCCTCCCCACAAAACATCAGAAGAAGCGGGGAACCTTCGCAAGGTAAACCTTCGTTACGAGGAAAAGTGTTCACTTTGTCGACCTCAATAGGGTGAGAAGGGTTCGTCTCATCACCAGAGTTTGAAACGAGGAACTGAGAGAAATTTTCACGGAGCTCTTCAGCTTGAACGAAAACCGAGGTAGACGGCCCAGTTTACAGCGCTTCAGAGGAACGATCTCTTCATATGAAACCTCATTCTCAAGACTTAAGACCCGAGAACTCGAAGAACAAGGCATAAGAGCTTTTCGATACTCACACTCCCGAATCTTTGGGGGAGTGGATGAACTCCGAGTAGAGCATATAACAAGGGTTTTGTCTAGAGAAAGCAAGGACATATCAAGAATCCTCCAATCAAAAGCAAGTAGAGGGCGACGGGGTTTACCTCGCATATGGATAATCTTGGTCAATTTGCGAGGTGCATCGTCATCAGAAGAAACATCTTACGTATTAGAAAGAAATTTTTAAGATAAAGGTGTCTCATAAGCAAAGGAGAAAGAGGGAAGGATCAAAACCTTCGGAAAAACCTTGGGCGGTCAGATCTTGCCCTCTCTTAATAGAAATGATCATAGGATCCTTGTCAAGATATTCCCAACTTCTGGTCACGGAATTTTGTTTCTCGAGAAGAGCCCATAATTGGTTGGAATCAGGAAGGCATTAGTTCAATACTTAAAAAGGGGGGGAGGCTGCCAGTCAATAATAAAGTAAACAAAAGATGTTAAAAGGAAAAAAAATGGCGAAGTGAAACCTGAGTCCCTCATCCAGTTTGTAAGGATAGGATGAGAATTATGCTTTACAAAAACAATGTCAACCCATAAATAGAAGTATGCGCCCCACCAGGCGCCTTCTCTTTCTGGAAGATCCGTGATAATCGTCCGACTCGAACAGGACACAAAGGTTAGGGTCCCAGCGCGAGCCGCATACTTTATCGCAAGACCATGACGAAGGATATGCATGGGCGTTTGTAATCACACCCGATATCCAAACCCGAACCCGGCCCGAAGTAGCGGGTTCAGATCGGATTCAGATCCTCTAAAATACCTGAATGGGGCTCGATGTTGAGTATATCGGATATCGGGTCGGGATCGTATATAACCCAAAATTCGAAATAAACCTGAACAAATCAGATTCTTAGTATAATCAAAGTTTGTTTTTATATATACTTCAATTAACTCGATCGAAAATCGAATTATGTTGATCTATTTCGGGTTTTGATCATATTATGGATAAAAATTCCCGAACTTACCCGAACTTACATGAACCCGTAGTTACTTTGGTTATAAAATACCCGGTGTAATTGGATCCGATATGTTATTCGGATAAGGACAGATTCTAATAAGTTTACTAAATCCGAACTGAACTCTATAAGTCCTGAACCAAACCCGACCCGATGGTTTAAAATACCTGAACGGGGCCTCTGAGCCTAAACCCGAAAACCTGACCCGAACCAGAACACCCATGCCTAACGAAGGATATGTCTTAGATGTAAAGAAGAGCATGAATCATTGGCCATAGCGATACGACCAAGCACTTGGCGAACGAAGTTCAGAGTTAGTTGGGAGAAGCAAAGGCCGGTCTTGGAAAGGTATCGAGCCAAAAGTTTTGGGATAGAGAAATGCAAGCCGCATTCACGGAAATAAGATTCATACGCGCAACAATAACTATCTCGAGATTTTTTTGGGTTCTCTCGCGGCGTAGGAATAAAGATCACAGCTTCTTCCGGAAGATTGCAATCGCGACAAAGCGCAAATAAGGATTCATAGGTGCAGCTGGTTCTTGACCATGTACAAAAGTCACCACGATAAGTGTCAGGAAGCGCCATTGGTGTAAGAACCAGAATTCGCACATATCGTAGATCGGCGAATTCAGTTTAGGGTTAGGAGAATTATTTTTATTAGAATCATAGTTGTGCCCGCGAAGGCTGCCTACGTACCTTTTAAATGGATCAAGTCAAAACGTAGTTCTTGTTACAGAGAATGTATTGGGATTTTTAGATTAGAGGGATTCTGAGATTATTATTGTAAATAGGAGGTTCCCCTATTTATAAGTCTTGAAGTCCTTAGCTCTTCCTTTTCCTTCTTGACTTTGTATTGGCAATTGTCCTTTTTCCTTTAAGCTGATAAGGATAATCTCATTTCTTCCCAGGATTTGCCTTTTTCCAATAAAAGGAAATCTTCTTTTTATCAAATAAATGGAAACTTCCTTTTATTTCGTAGATCGTTCTTGTTGGGTCTTGAAGTCGATTGTTGGGCTGATTTAAACTCAAACCGGGTTAAACCAAGAGAGTGCTAAACCCCCCTCTAACAATTAGTCGCCTCCTCAGTTCGGCGAAGGAGTGTTCGAGTTCGGCGGATTTCTTTGGAGAATTTTTTAGCCCATTTGGAGTTGAAATCAGCATCTGGTCGAATTTCTTTTTAGACGTTGTTCGGCTTTGTTCCTGCAAAAATAACTAAAGACGCGAGATTGAACTCGGCTTTCGATCCTGCCCAATTGTAAGGTCGGTGAGTTGCGACTGCGAGCTGCCTAACTGTGTGGTCGACGAACTCCGACCGCGAGCTGCCTAACTGCGCAGTAGGCGTTATGTCTGATTGGGAGGTAGGCGAGCGTCTCTTCCCTTTTTTTTGTTGACCGTGGTTTTGGCTTTAGAGGGATGAACCCTGTGATATAATCTAAAAAGAAAATATCTTTGAATAATGAATTAAATTTTGTTGATAAGTGATACCTGAATTTTTAGGGAGATCGGTAGATGAGCTAGAAAGAGATCGATGAATGTTCTTTTAATCCTGAGCTTTGGTCTGAAGTCTTGAAAGATAGCTCGGCCCGGTGTGGTTTTGTTTGAGTTAAACCAACATTAAACTCCTTTTGACTTTTTTTTTTTTATCTCTTGTTCGATTTTTCTTCTTAATGGGCTTTAGGCCCATCTCCTTTTTTTTGTTTAACTTGTCTTCTCCGCGTGAGTTCTCATCTTTGCTCTTTTGCTTTGAGATTTGCAGATCAATGGCGACGAGGCTGATGTCGGAGAGGATGAGCGACATCGCTTCTGCTGGAATCTTCCATATTTATTTTTCTTCTTTGCAGTTCGGTGAGAGATGCTGACGTTGGTCGGCCGAAGGAGTTTTCGAATCGAAAGTTGAGTGGATGGTGGGATCTGGAGGTCGTCATCGTCATCTCCGTGGGTGTTCGGCGAGGCTCTTGAGGCCGGCGGCGGAGAGAATTGTTGAGATTTGATCCTCTCTTGATAATCACGAAATTGAGCAATAAGTAAAAGACACAGAGAATTAACGAGTTCAGATCACGGTGTGTGATCCTACGTCTCGGCCTGGAGCTTTCCAGTAATCCACTATCACCACGGATTACAAAGAATTAGGGTTCCTCACAATCTCTCTAAGAACAAGAAAGATCTCTCTAGTTTTTCTCTAGAGTTTTCAGGATACATGAAACCCTCACACATGCATGTCTTTATATATATTAGGGCAATTACAAAGTTAAGACGGTTTAAACCTATACCAAAGCCCAATAGGAAAAACACATTCCTAATTGACTAACCCAAGTCGCGGGCCTAGTTAATACTCATGATTTTCATCACCAAAGCCCAACAAACTCCACCTTGATGACAATCATTTCCGAGTATAACTTCTTTATCTTTGCATTCATGTGCCGCTCCAGACAGCCTAGCACCTTAGTGCTCTTCTAAGTTGAGAAAACTCAAAGCCTTCTCAAACTTATCGACATGAAGTACCTTTATCAATATATCAGTTGGATTCCTCTCAGTAGGGATTTTCGACAGCCTCACTTCACCGAAAGCAACAATATCCCTGATGAAATACATCCTCCTGTTGATATGCATCGTCCTCTCATGATGAACGTTGTTCTTGGCTAAACTCAAGGCACTCTGAGAATCACACCAGATCTCTACCGTGTCTTGTTTGAATCTGAACTCCTCAGTCAAACCCACCAAATAGCTTCTTTCACAGCTTCCACCAACGCCATATACTCTGCCTCAGTTGTAGACAGCACGACGACATGTTGAAGACTTGATTTCCAGCTTATAGCCGTCCCACCAGCAGTGAAGACATAACCTGAAATCGATCTACTTCTGTCCAGATCCGATGCAAAGTCAGAATCATAGAAACCTTCAACCTTAAAATTATTTGTCTTCCTGAACACAATCTTTTGATCCTGTGCACCTTTCAAATACCTTAGCACCCACTTCACAGCAGTCCAATGTATCATGCTTGGCTTACTCATGAACCTACTAACCAAGCCAATACGCGAGATCACACCTAGTTTCTAACATCTCATACATGATACTCCCAATAGCATTTGAGTATGGAATATCATCCAAAACTGTCTCTGCTTCATCATCTTTCACAGCAGACAACTTGAAGTGCGAATCGATAGGTGTAGAAACTGATATAGCTTCATCCATATTGAATACCTGCAGAATCTTCTTGATGTAACCAGATTGAGACAAGGTGAGAACTCCACCTTCACGATCCCTCTCAATATCCATCCCAAGAATCCTTCTTGCAGCTCCTAGATCTTTCATCTCAAATCTACCGCTCAACAAATCTTTCACAATCTGTATCTCCTTCATATCCTTTGAAGCAATTAGCATGTCATCAACATATAGGAGTAGGTAGATGAAACAATTATCTTTGCTCTCCTTTATTTAAACACAGTGATCGAACTCACTCCTTTTGAATCCATGACTTACCACAAATTGATCAAAGCACTTATTCCATTGCCTTGGAGCTTGCTTAAGTCCATACAATGCCTTTTCCATCAAGCAAACATGGTCCTCTTTTCCTTTAACCACAAAACCTTCAAGCTGCTCCATATAGATCTCCTCTTCAAATAAACCATGAAGAAACGCAGTTTTAACATAAAGCTGCTCCAATTCCAGATCCATATTTGTTGTAACCGATAGAAGAAACCTGATACAAACATGCTTCACAACCGGAGCAAACACTTCTTGATAGTCAATACCTTCTTTCTGAGAATAACCCTTGGCTACCAATCTAGCTTTATATCTCGGTTCTTCTACCCTTGGGATACCCGGCTTCAACCTGTAAACCCATTTGCAACCAATCACTTTTCTACCTTTTGGTCTTTTAACCAACCTCCAAGTCTTGTTCTTATCCAGAGAACTCTTCTCTTCAACCATACCTCCATTCCAGAAAACTTTATCCTTGCTTTCAACAACTTCTTGATAGTCCCTAGGTTCTTCAGAACTCATCTCGACAGCAGAGATTAAGTCGAAACTCGCTAAATCATAATCACCAAGATGTTCAGGTCGCCTTGTTGCTCGTTTAGACTTGTTTCGAGCTAACTCCCAATCTTCTAGAGGTACATCATAAATTTCCTGATCTCCAACAGCTCCACCTGAAGATCCAACTTGCCTATTGTCTTCAGTAACAAAAGTTATCGTATCTGCTCCTCCTCGGTGTCGATCGATACTCGGGATTGCATCGATCGACACATCCTCAGAAGGCTCACGAGACTCTTCTTTCTGGTGTCCGTGTCGATCGATACTTGGGATGGTATCGATCAATACACTCTCAGATATCGGGTTCCTCTGAGCAGTTTCTTCCACATAAACTCTATTCCTCAAGTCTTTGAATATTGTATCTTCCACAAAGACCACATTCCTGCTAATCACACATCTTGATTCATCCAGGAGCCATACCTTGTACCCTTTGACTCCTTCCGGATAACTTATGAAAATTCCCTTCATAGCTCTTGGTCTTAACTTCCCTTGATCTACATGAACATAGACCAATGACCCAAATCTTCTCATGTGTCCATAACCCGACTTTCTTCCCAGCCAAAGTTCCTTATTTATACTGCCATCTAAGGCCGATGATGGGCTCCTATTAATTTGGTACACAACTGTGCTAACCGCCTCAGCCCAGAATTCTTCACCTAAGCCACTTTCATCTAGTATACAACGCACCTTCTCCATTATTGTTCGGTTCATGCGTTCTGCAACTCCATTTTGCTGTGGAGTATATGCACAAGTCTTGTACCTCTCAATCCCATGCTGCTTGCAAAACCCGTCGAAGTCTTTGTTCACAAACTCCAACCCATTATATGTTCTCAGACATTTCACTTTCTTGTTTATCTGATTCTCAACCAATTTCTTCCATTCACAGAACTTTGTGAAAGCTTCACTCTTAACAGACAAGAAGACCACCCACACCTTTCTAGTGTAATCATCAATGATAGACAGAAAATACTGCTTACCAGAGATACTTGGAGTAACCGATGGAGATCCACAAAGATCTGAGTGAACATATCTCAGCGCTTCTCCTGAATTGTGTTTCCCAATGTTGAAGCTCAATCTCTTGGTCTTCCCCATTACACAACTCTCATAGAAATCCATCTCCCCAATCCTTCTCTTGTCAATGATGCCTCTTTTTACCAAGATCATCAGATTCTTCATGCTCATGTGTCCCAACCTTCTATGCCACAAAGCTGTCTCGTCTTTGGCTGGTTTCCTGGTAACACTTATGTTTGACTGTCCTACCACAATCTCTCCATCAAGCAAATACAAAGAACCACATAGAGTGCCTTGAAAACCCATCTTCCCATTCTTATAGAACCTTGTTTTTCCTTTGCCTCCAGCATGATCAAACCCAAGCTTATCCAATATACTTGTAGATATTAAACTTCTCTTCAGCTTAGGAATATACCTGACATTCGTCAATGTCTTCACCGTGCCACCACATGCTTTTATATTGATGGAACCTATTCCTTTAACCTCCACAGAATAGTCGCCCCCCAGTAGCACTTGTCCAGAGTTGAGTTCCTCAAACGTATCAAACCAGTTTCTCCTTGAGATCATGTGATATGAATAACCCGAATCAATCACCCACCTCTCTAGATGCCAATTTTACGAAACTGATAACGCATCAACTCCTGCTGATTTTTCGATGACAACTGCTGCCATGGTATCTTCATCATCGCCGCCTTTCTGCTTCTTCCAAGCATAGCAATCAACCTTCACATGTCCTTCCTTCTTGCATTACCGGCAGTTGAGTTTTGTTCCCGATCTCAATCTGCTCCTGCTTCTATTTCCATAGTTTCTTTTATTCCTATTACACTGAGTTCCACGAGCCACATACACATCGAAGATGGCTATCTTCACCTTCGAAAACTTAGAACTCATGACATCCAATAAACTGAAACTATTATCTCCCTGCAGCTAGCGTGTCGATCGATACAGATGGGTGCGTCGGTCGACACGATCTCAGAACGTCGATTCTTCTCTCGAACCCTAGCCGCCGTGTCGATCGACAGAAGGAAGTGTGTCGATCGACAGAGAGCGTCTGCGATGATTAAAAAAAAAACTTGAATCTCGCGCCGTTGACTGCTTTTGTCCCAGCTGTCGAACTACCTCGATCTAAAACCTAGATCGCAGTCGATGCCTTTTTCCCGGTTATCGAATCGAAACCCTGAACCGTTGATTGTCTTTAACCCGGCAACCAACTTCCTAACACGCTTCTGCTACCGTATCGATCGATACAAGATGGAGTGTCGATCGATACCAAATTTTTCTTCGTCTTTCTGCGAACACGTAGCAGACGTATCGATCGATACCAGGAAGGGTGTCGATCGATACTCGGGTGATCTGCGCGATCTTCTTCTTCGTCCCGCAGACAGCTTTTTCTTTCGGGCTGTCAGATTGAAACCCTAAACAGATTGATGCCTTGATTCCAGCTATCAATCTAGATCTAAAACCTAGATCCCTGCAGAACTTCTCTGTCCAATTGCTCCCAAACCTAAAACATAGGCTCTGATATCACTTTGTTGAGATTTGATCCTCTCTTGATAATCACGGAATTGAGCAATAAGTAAAAGACAAAGAGAATTAACGAGTTCAGATCACGGTGTGTGATCCTACGTCTCGGCCTGGAGCTTTCCAGTAATCCACTATCACCTCGGATTACAAAGAATTAGGGTTCCTCACAATCTCTCTAAGAACAAGAAAGATCTCTCTAGTTTTTCTCTAGAGTTTCCAGAATACAGGAAACCCTCACACATTCCTATTTTTATATAGACTAGGGAAATTACAAAGTTAAGATAGTTTAAACCTAAACCAAAG
>PKML01019413.1:569859-589141 GCA_002933935.1 Eutrema yunnanense | reverse complement strand
ATAATTTTCTTAAATTTCAAAACAATATTTTTTATAAAAAATTAGTTCGCGCTATAATTAGCGCGGGTTAAATCTTAGTCTAGTTTATTATACAGTACTACTGTACCGTTAACTTATTTGTCTAATTATAACATCATGAATTAACTTCAATTAGTCAAAAGTCTATAGTTGACTTAAATCCCGATTGGTAAGGAAGATGAAGGAAGATTTTGGTTGTAAAAACTGTAATTGTTACTTTAAATATTTTTGAAAATTTGATTGGTGACTAACGCTGTAGAAACTGTGATTTTTATTTTTAAATATTATTAACTTTTTCTGAAAAAAGAAAAATTATACCGAAATTGAATATATGTAGAACATTTTGACTTGTTTGTGGATGAATTAAAATTTTAAATAAGAAACTAAATGAGAAATAAAAGAGAACAAAGAAACAAAGGAATCTATAATTTATCTTACGCGACTAAAGATAAATTAAGATAAATTTATTAGATGATTTTTTACAAACTAAACTAAATGAACAAAGAAACAAAGGAATCTATAATTTATCTTAAGCGACTAAAAATCAGTTGTAAAAGGAAAGAAAAATGCAAATCTTGGTGTTATAGGTGTTGCCATGCCACGTCTATATAAGTGTTGTTTTCACTCGTACTAACAAATATTTACGATATTCCATCATTTCTAGTTTAGTTGTTATTTTTGAGCACGATTTTTCAAAATTTTAAATTAGTGACATTGTAAATTCAAATTTACAAATATTATGTAGATATGTATTGAGTTTTTTTTTTAAAAGAAAAAAATCAATATGATAAAAATTTATTTACTATTAACAAAGCGTTACCCAAAAAACAAAGATTTTTAACCAAAAAAAGTGTTTAATCTTGGCTGTAATTCTGTTTCCATTCGATTATTTCTACGTTTTGGTTATAATCATTTTTAGCCAGTGAGCCTTTTTAGAGGTTACTGAATCTTGACCAATGTGTAACCATGATCACAAAGGCATATCTAGAAGTTGTTACGAGTTTCTGATGAAGGGAAAAAGAAAAAAAGAAAAATATTACTTTTAGAAAAAATGGTATACTAAAACCGAAATAACACTTTATATATGTACCCATACGTTAGTGACAAAAAATATTACATACGTTTGTCCATTGTTTTATTCTTGTCGTTGTTAATTCATTAGTGACCCAACAAAAAAAAAACAGCTTATTTTCTAGTTTTATCCTGTCATTATATTTAACAATCACTAAGAAAACCATTCCTTCCACCATGGAAGTTCCATGTGTGCAATAGATCTAGTTATGTGAATATTTCATCAGATGTAATAAGAAATGCTTAATCTCTTTATCTGTTTAGAAGTATTTTGAAGCTAACGAAGTCGAGATTCCTTGATCCATCTACATGTTCGTTTACCTTGGATTTTTAATCTCCACTATCAAGAAAGAAGAGGTCAAAGACAATGCTATTTGACAGCACGGGACCAGGTACACCATCTCCAAATTGCAAAAGTAACTGCTTTTCCCAAAGCCTTCATTGGAAAAGTGGCCGGAACCCATCTGGTCGTTGTATGTCAGCCGAAACTCTGCGAGTTAAGAACTTCACCACTCCATTCTATGGTCGTTGCGTGATCAACTAAAATTGTAAAAATTTCCGCTGGTCAATATTCTAACAGTAAATTGCTAGGCCCTAAACTCAATCACCAACTTTTAGAATTTTGATCATGTAATTTGTTTATCTATTAGTCAGAAAATCATAAAATATATATAAGTTTGACAAAAAGATCGAATATACATAAAATAACAGTTTTTTGTTGACATTAAGTCATAGAAAATCATTGAACACATTTTCTTCTCTATAAACTAAAAGAAATATATAATTGATATCTTTTGATTCCTTTTTTGTTTTTGTAATACTATTAGCAATTTCGATATTCAAACTACAACGTTTTGGTCGCGTCATGTATGGTCATTTTTATAAAAAGATTTTTTTTTTGTTTGTTACAAATTAAATAATGGTTTATTTTTTACTTATGTTTTGCTTATATTTTTCTCAATTTTATTTTTTTAATATCCAAGAGAATTCAAAAATATTTATGTTGTGTTTGAGCTCATGGAATCGGATCTTCATCAAGTTATTAAAGCCAATGATGATTTGACCATGGAATCGGACTTAGTAAAACTGAATGTTTTTCTCTTTAAAATTTAAGTTATATAATTATTCTTAGATAATTGGTTTTTACCAATATATTTATAGCTAGAGTTTTTAAACCCTAATTGATTTTTATCTGTTTAGAAGTATTTTGAAGCTAACGAAGTCGAGATTCCTTGATCCATCTACATGTTTGTTTACCTTGGATTTTTAATCTACACTATCAAGAAAGAAGAGGTCAAAGACAATGCTATTTGACAGCACGGGACCAGGTAGTCAGATACACCATACACATTAATTGAGACGATAACTCCTAAAGCCATTAATTAATCTTAGTCTGGTGGATTTATTCGAAAGACAAACAAATTAATCCAGAATTAAGCGAGAGGAACGTCATCAAATTTTTCACGGTTCAAAGTAAATTCCTAGTCATGACTTCCTAAAATGGCAGCCTTTGGGATTCCATTTTCAATGGCTTGAAGAAGAGAATCGGCTGCATCAGTACTCACTAGTGCTTAATTGATCAAAATTTTGGTATGTTTCGGTTTGAATCAATATATTGATCATTTTAACAAGAGCGTTTCGGTTTGGAGTTCAATTTGTCGTATATAAAAATAGTTTTTGTTTTGTTTTATCACTACATAAATAGTTGATATCTTTTACAAAATTTTAACTATATGAATAGATTTGATTCATTTTTAAAAACCAGTTTATTTCACTTATTTGATTTGGAATTGCATTGGATCGGTAATATGGATTGAATATTCTCAAAAGTTACTGTTGGATATCTAGAAAAACATTTGAAAGTTTACATAAAACTTAATATTAATTTTTTTTTTTTAAAACGTTTGATGTGCAAACATCTTGGTTCGTGTATTGAGTCAATGTACAAATGGTGAGGTTTTAATTTCAATATGATTTTGGTTTTGATTGGTAGCATTAGGTGGATTCTGTGTGAGACAATTAGACACGTTCACTTCTTATGTTACCGATTGGATAGCATATGAACCAACCAGTTAAAATGGACTATTCAAATGGGTAACTGAAATATGCAATTAAAAATTGAAACGAAGTGGGTCATAAAATAGATGGCTCACACAAGTCACAACCTTATGTGTGATAAACAATGTGTCATATCTGATATATCTAGTTTTATCAACTCATTTATTGATTAGATAATGTTAACATTAAATTAATATTTAGGAGTATTTTTTTTAATATGATATCATTTAGAAAATCGAAAAGATGAAATTTGTTCAACCATTGTTTTTTTTTTTTGAATATTTTAGTATCTTACAATTTTGATTAAATAGTTATCTTTCTCTAAACTTAATACATATATAAGCTAAGAAGAGTTTTAGAAAAGAATGAAGATAGATGGAAAACAGAATTGATTTTTAGTAATAAACTAAATAGAGCAAATGATTTTTAAAATTTTGGAAAAGTATTGGAAAAAAAATGTTTAATAACTAAAAATAGTGGAAAATTCTAAGAATAAAGAAAAAAATAAAATTATGGATTGACACTATCTTTTTTCAGATAAGTCAGAATTCAAAATTTTGGATAAACAAGACATGAATGAATATGGCAATAAAGATGAAATATACATATAGATCATATACTAATAATGATTTGATCAATAATAATAATGTGCTAATCTATAGAACACTTGATAAAATATCTCTAAATAATTGCCATTTGTTTTTTTGTTACCAAATGAGTTTTTTGGATTATATAAACCCTCTAGATTCCTTCCTTATCTCTCTCCTTTCATTTTCACTCTTCTCCTTCTTCCTTGTGTGTGTCGGTGATCAGATCTCTTCTCCATTTCTCCTGCCGACGAAAACGTGCGTTTAAAGCAATGCTGTTCGCACTCACCTTTCAGCAATCGCTCGATTTAGCTTAAGCTGGGTTTTGTTTCGGTTTTCGTGGGTTTGGTGAAAGAGAGAGAGAGAGTTTCTTCTGTTGAGACGGAGGAGAGGTGAATGAGAAATTCGCCTGCGATTCTGTCTCTGTCGGTGAAGGATTTCCGGAGCAGAAGCAGGTGGGATTCTAGCCTCGCTATTTGGAGCAGTGGTCGATGGGGCCAATGCGGCTGATCTGATTTCTTCGTCCTCGATTTCGTTTTCCTCCAATTCAGATCGAATTCGGATTTCTAGGGTTTTTGTTTTTTTCAATTTCACCCGTTGAGTCGTCGATTGGCCACGGACGAGCAACGATGCAGCAAGATCATCGTAAGAAGGTGAAGATACTCTTCTTTCCCCTTTGTAGAATTCTTCAATTTATTCGATCCAATACCCTGTCTCAATGGCTTGCGGTGAGATATTTACTTAATGTGTGTTTCGGTTAGTCTTGTTTTTTTATGTTGTCTTTAATGTTGCCCGTTTTGGGCAATTCTCATTTCTGTTTATGAGTCGATATTTTGGTGCGATGAACGTTACAAGTGTTGAACAACAACGCATAATTCATAATTCATAATTCAAGACAAGAATGTGTTGTAGAGAGATTTTATTTCTTGTTCAGGTTTCCACATTAATCTATCTGCTCTGATCATCTCTCTTTCTCAACCTTCTGCGTTAGATTATATTCTTGTATCTGTGAAAGAAGTGTCTTTGCGTGAGTTGTGTGCTTTGTGTTGCAATGCCTGGTTATTTCCTTCCGTCAGTTGTCTGAGTCTTTCAAGCGGTGTCTGCGAGTTTATAGTTGGTTCATCGTGGTTGTCTTTGTAGCTCCCATGGCATTGTGTCGGTAGATGATTTTATTTCATTCAACTATTGCGCTTTGGTTCCCCTCCAAGGATTTCAGTATCTGCTGCTGTTGGGAAGTTATCAACTTTAGGTGTTTTTTATCGTTGTTCTCATGACGACGATTAGAGAGTTGGTTGGTCAGAGAAAAGTGAGTTTAGTTATACCTTCATTGTGTCATAGTGGAATCTTGTAGCTTTCTTACATACAGGAGATGACCGGTTATATTTCACAGTTAACGGCTGAAGCTGTGTTATGCTTTGTCAACAGGGTTAATATTTCGGCGATTTTTTGTTTCACTTTCCCTTGTCCGTCCCTTTTCACTTTGCAACCTTATTAGCGGCTTCAGATGTTAACAACTGAAGGTTTTTGAATTATTGTAGCAATTGATGCGTTATGCGTCCTAGTTTCTAAAACCACAATTTCGTGAATATTGTCGTTTGTTAGAATGTTTTCTAACTTTAAAGGATTGCTGTATTTGTAACAGAATAATCTGGAGATGGAGTTCTTTTCTGACTATGGCGATGCCAACAGATTTAAAATTCAAGAAGTAATTGGAAAAGGCAGTTATGGAGTTGTTTGCTCAGCCATAGACACCCTTACGGGTGAGAAAGTGGCGATAAAGAAAATACATGATATTTTTGAACATATATCTGATGCTGCAAGGATTCTGCGCGAGATAAAACTGCTCAGGCTCCTAAGGCATCCAGATATAGTTGAAATTAAGCACATTATGCTTCCTCCTTCGCGAAGAGAATTCAAAGATATTTATGTTGTGTTTGAGCTCATGGAATCGGATCTTCATCAAGTTATTAAAGCCAATGATGATTTGACAAGAGAGCATTACCAATTTTTCCTGTATCAGTTGTTGCGTGCACTGAAGTACATTCACACAGGTAGTCCATTTCTCTTGGTCTCTTTTTATACAGCATCTGACAATAGTTTTTCATCTTTGAATCTCTCTGTATCTGCATATTTCTCGCTCTGTGGATGAAATCTTGGACTTACAAACTATAGCCTCTGTCAGATCTGTCTTATAGGACTTTATTTTCTACACTACTATTTTGTACATTAATGCACTGGATTGGATTCATGCGGTTTCCTAATATCTGGCTAAATGTTTGCCTTTTGAAATTTGGTCCTGTCAATACTTCTGAGCTTTACCACTGCTGGAGATTTTAGTCTGTGTTATAATATCATCATTTACCTTGGTTGTTGCAGCTAACGTCTACCACCGAGACCTGAAACCAAAGAACATATTGGCAAATGCAAACTGTAAACTTAAGATTTGTGATTTCGGATTGGCAAGGGTTGCATTTAATGATACTCCCACAACAATATTCTGGACAGTACGTTGCAAAAGATGGCAGAGTCCTTTTCTTCTCTTAAACTAAGTTGGTCTACATTCTAATCAATACGTTGCAGGACCTGATACTCTTCAACCTTATTTTCTATGAAATTTGCAGGACTATGTTGCTACAAGATGGTATAGAGCTCCAGAGCTTTGTGGATCTTTTTACTCTAAGGTGTTTTGTTTGTTCTCTATATCACATCTGTTAATTGGTGTATTACTGCGAGCTAACTTTTGGTGGATTTGGCTTTTTAGTATACACCCGCAATTGACATCTGGAGTATAGGCTGCATTTTTGCGGAAGTATTGATGGGAAAACCACTTTTCCCTGGAAAGAATGTGGTCCACCAGCTGGATCTTATGACTGATCTGCTAGGGACACCTTCCTTGGACACCATCTCCCGGGTACTGATCTTCTTCTTAAACGGAGTGTACTGAGTTTCTACAAATCTTAAGCAAGGACCAATGACGAGTACCCTGCTTTTATGATATTGTACAGGTAAGGAATGAGAAGGCAAGGAGGTACTTAACAAGCATGAGGAAAAAGCCACCCATTCCGTTTACCCAGAAATTTCCAAACGCAGATCCTTTGTCTTTGAAGTTGTTGGAGAGACTTCTTGCTTTTGATCCAAAAGACCGGCCAACTGCTGAAGAGGTTATTTTCAACTTCTAATTCTGGCTAATCACCTCATATCTTCAAGTTTCAGCTTCCTGGTTTTTTATTCTCTTTAAGAAGAGATTATCATGCATATGCTAGGTCTATTGGGGTGACTCAGTAAACTGCTTTTTTCCTAATATTTGCATCAGGCACTTGCCGATCCATATTTCAAGGGATTGGCAAAAGTGGAAAGGGAGCCTTCATGTCAACCCATCACGAAGATGGAATTTGAGTTTGAGAGAAGAAAAGTCACTAAAGAGGATATCAGAGAGCTAATATCAAGGGAAATACTTGAGTACCATCCCCAGCTGCTAAAAGATCACATGAACGGGGCTGATAAAGCCAGTTTCCTCTACCCAAGGTCTTACTATTTGCGATTGCATTTCTGAGCGAGCATTGTGTCACACCCAATCCCTGACATTGATGTATACTGTGCAGTGCTGTTGATCAATTTAGGAGACAGTTTGCGCATCTTGAGGAAAACAGCGGGAAAACAGGCCCTGTGGCACCTCTAGAAAGGAAACATGCCTCTCTTCCCAGGTAAATCCTCATTTTTTTGTTTGTTTCTGTAATGTCTGTTGTCACTTTATCTGTTTTCGGTGATCTCCTCTGTTTCTGTAATGTCTGTTGCCACTTTATCTGATTTCGGTCATCTCCTCTGTTTCTGACCCGGTATGCAATTGTTAGACTAGTTGTATATCTATCCATTATGGCACCAACAAGGATAAACACTTGAATCGTGAAACAGTGACTATCTCTTTCTTGTGTTGAACACTAAGTTTGTCAACTTCATTTATTTTATATTATTTTCTTTAGTTGGTAAATGGAAGAAAGAATATATCTTTCTGACTCTGTGTTTGTATGCTTTCAGATCAACAGTTATACACTCAACCGCAGTTGCACGAGGAGGACCACCAAAATTTTCAAATAACACAAACACCTCGAGCCTTGAAACTACTCAAAACATTCCTCTTAATCATCATGCTACATTACAAGCACCTCAAAGAAACCTCTCAGGTACTTTTAATCACTCGTTCTAAATCCAAACAGCAATGTTTCCAAGCATACTCTATAAACCGTAAAACATCTCTCTATACCCAGCCGCCAATCCAAGCACGTTTATGGGCCCGGTCGCGCCTTTCGACAATGGCAGAATTAGCAGAGATGCATATGACCCGAGATCATTCATCCGCAGCACTACTCTCCCCTTTCCACAACAGTCTGCAGCAACAGTCGCCATGGGAAAGCAACAAGAGAGGAGACCAACCATGGAGTCTGAGAAGCAGGGAAGAACAATATCACAGTGTAATAGATACGCACCAGACGTAGCCATCAACATAGATAACAACCCGTTTATCATGGCTCGAACCGGAATGACAAAAGCGGAAAACATCAGTGACAGGATCATAATCGATACAAATCTGTTACAGGCGACCGCCGGAATAGGAGTTGCAGCGGCGGCTGCAGCAGCTGCTCCTGGTGGTTCTGCTCACCGTAAAGTTGGAGCTGTTCGGTACGGTATGTCAAAGATGTACTAGTCTCCACCTAAAGCGGGGATTGATCACACAGAACATCGTATGTTTGAACTTCTGTCTTACAAAGAAAATTGTCTTTGACACAAATTATATTATGAAAGAAAAAATGTTTTTCTTTATTAATGTTGTTGATCCATCATTTTTTTTTGTTTTTCTCTATTTCCGACAGATAAATAAATGGATGTTATATTTCCGGTTTTCTCACGTTTAAAAGAACCGCAGGCTACAGAGGATGGATCAGTGTGGATGCGCATGACGATGATGATGATGATGATGATGATGGTTTCATAGCACATCCGACGCATGTGATAGTGGGAGCCCAT
Source organism: Eutrema yunnanense (assembly GCA_002933935.1). Taxonomy (NCBI): domain Eukaryota; kingdom Viridiplantae; phylum Streptophyta; class Magnoliopsida; order Brassicales; family Brassicaceae; genus Eutrema; species Eutrema yunnanense. The sequence goes on along the minus strand of PKML01019413.1, from coordinate 580,385 downwards.
TTCACATGCACCACTTTGTTCTTCCAATGTCAGTAGAAACAGAAAGCTGCATTGTCACTTGATCAAAACTTTAACTAAACTATTCGTGTATATATTTCTTATACTATTAAACAATCGAGTTTGCTTATTTTCTTCTTTAAAAAATGTTTCTTCTTAGAGATACTCTTTTGTTTTTTTAAGTCCTAAGATTAGTAGTAAGAAATGATTAAAGGAGCTAAAAAATTCACTATCATGATTAAAACCGGCTAAAACATCTACAGTATCTTGATTCGATTTGTAATCCATTTCGATTCAGTATCTGTTCCCAAATTTAATATAAAATTTAAGAGAAATCAATGTACAAAATTGAAAGTATATCTCACTGCAACCAAATGAGGCTAAGAAAGGAGACAAATAACGCTTGAGGTGGGACCACAAGCACTGTAAGCATTGTCTTAGAGATGACCCATCATGATGGGCCCACTTTGTTTGGCCCATATCTCCTCCATCCAGCCTTAGAGAAAGAGAAGAGAATTGAAGAATTGTATTTGTAGCTAAACAAACCATTCACAATAATCCATTTGGAGAAGACCTTTCTCAACTCTTTAAACATATCTTGTCTTGTCTTAACCAAACACATCAAAATCTCTGTTTTTTTGTTATCTTCGTAGCAACAAAAATGGTACTAATAATCATCTTAAGTTAATCCTATGAATATGATGAATATTTAGTTTTTTTTCATCATTTAGAAGAAAAAAAGGATACTCCAGTCCAGCCACAAAAGGACATGGAACTGATTATTATTCCAAGACGAATGTGAAAGCTGGCTGAAAAAAAGAGTGCTGAAATTAAATGAATTTGAGTGTGTTATATTTTTGTAACATATTTAATGTAAATTGAGATACATAAATAAACAGATACTAGAATTGGGGTAAGTGTCAGTTTGGTAGATGGTGAAATGCGAAAGGCACCCGATTTTTGTAAATCTCAATCCCGAGAAACCAAACCCATCTTAGTCCCCTCCTTGGAAACATCATCTTTTTTTTCTTTTTTTTGTACATCTTTATAAACATCTAAACAATCTTATTAAAAGCGAGCAAGAAATAATAATATATGTCATTCATTTTTTTTAAAGGTAAAATGTAAAGATTATATTATCTGTTTTCGATTTTTAACAAAATTACAAAAATAAACAAGAAGCGGAAAAAACCGAAAACAACTGAAACAAACTACAACAACCGAAAACAACATGCAAAACTAGAAAAGCCAACCATTCATTTTAATTTTTGTAAACTACAAACCATAGTAGTCTCTAGTTTTTATTACTCTTTTGGAAATCTGGAATCAACTCTATACTAGTTACGGTAACATTAACTTCCTTGGCTTTGTTAAAACAATTTTTTAAAGAAAATTTTATATTGTTGTTTTCTTTCTTTCATTTTGTTGTATTCATTGTTTTTTCAAAGGAGTTGACAAAAGAAAAACGAAAGGAGATTGGGACCCAGGAGAGTGCCACGTGGCCACCATGCCCGAGAGATATGCATGTGGATCTTCTGATGAGAGAGCAAAGCAGTAGATTAGATCCTCATTGTACGAACCACTTCACTATAGAGTGAGTATCTATCTACTTGATCCATCGATACATTGTATAGAATAGAGTCATAGAGAGAGAGAGGTGCACATGGGGATGGGGCTTTGAAGATTGGGAGATTCTCATGTGAGAGCACATGTTTCCTTCTCTTTGGGCTTTCTCTGTGGGTCCTTTTTTTGCACTCCCTTGTTCCTATGCACATGTTCTTCCTCCTCCTCCTTATCTCCACGCGCTTCCTTCCTCGCGCGTGTTTTTTGTTTCGTCCGTACCGCTCCTAGTTACTTACTACTACTAGTTTACTAGGATTTGTCGTCGTCTAATTTATTTTGTGGAATTGAATGTCAAACGTATAATATTTCGTGAATTTAAAATGCCAACAGGTAACCAAAAAAAAAAAAAAAATTATTTGTTTAACCATTCTTAATATCAATTGTTTTTTTTTGTTTTCCTTTGTTGTTGTCATAGGATCGTGAGTAAACCAATAAATCACAAACTATCAAAGATTGAAGTAAGAATAAATAAATAAAAAAACGAACTAAATTAACAACACAGAATTGAATTATTGCTGAGTAATCACTAGACCAAACCTCTAGCATGATCCACTTAAGCGAGTGACGTGTCTACTAATGTCTAAACCAGTCGACATGGCGCGTGAACTTCTTTAATAACAAAAACCAAATTAACAAAAAAAAAAAGTAAATCTATACAATCCGAAACACGAGGATCGTATATAATAAGATATAAATAAACGTACAACTGGACCCAGCTTTGATGGCAATTACCGCCCATTAACCATTTCTCATTACCAAGTTTTTTTTAAATCTACTTGCAATTTTACATCGTTTTTTTTAAACAAAAACAAAGTTCCTTCCGAACCGAACAAAATTAGAGACATTTCATTAAATTTAGTAATAAACGTAACAAAAAAGGATGACAAACCAACCCGAACCGATATGGTATTGTCTCTAAACACAACTCATTTTTATTACTAATAAACCAAAGAAAAATCGGATTGAACCGGCCAAGATTTAACCGTCACCATTTTTGTCCACTAAATCCATCATCAGTCCTATATATAAACACACACATACACACATGCACTTTCCTTACCTCTTCATTATTCTCTCAAACTCATCATTCTCCTCTCTCTCTCTCTCTCTCTCTCTCTCTCTCTCTCTCTCTCTCTCTCTCTCTCTCTCTCTCTCTCTCTGTCAATGGAGAAAACTCTAGCCACTCCCGAAACCACTAGACGCTCTCTTTCCTCGTCGCGAGCAGCCGCCGTGAAATCACGCGCCGCCGGTTTCGAGCGCAGAACCAAACGGAGATTGTCGGAGACTAAGGCAAGCGTGTGTGTGTCCGGTGAAGAAGAAGAAGAAGAAGACGAAGAAGAAGTGGTGAAAGAGAAGATCTCTGCGTTGCAGATGATTATTCCCGGAGGAACGGCGCTTGGTGTGGACGCGCTCTTCGAAGAGACAGCTGGTTACATAATGTCTCTACAATGTCAGATCAAAACCATTAAAGGCCTCACCTCGTTTCTCCAACGCTTAGATAAACAAGATATGAAGTTCGGAGGTTGAAGATGATGACACCAAGATTGCTCTTCTCTTTCTTTCGATTCCAAACCCCTAAAAAAAAAAGAAATTCAGTTTTTTTATTTAGTTTTATTTTTAACTCTCTTTTTTTAAAATATGGATTTTAGCTTTGATATATGGGGAAAGAGATCTCCGCATTTTTTGTTTCTTCGAAATCTTTTTCTATAGTAAGACTATAATTAATCGTTGCCAAAAAAAAGTAAGACTAGAATCTTTTATTTTGAATTCTCGTTTATTTAAGCCGTTTCGTAGTTATGAGAAGTGTTAATTGCGATATATTATTAACGAATATTACTATTACTGTAGGGAGTGTATAGTTATACTTTAAGTATAACTTGTTTAGTTGGATGCCATATAGGTATTAAATTGGATCACGAGGTAGCACTTGCATTTGAGATTTGGAATTAATGATATTGAGAAAGTTAATGATACGTGGCCCATTTTTTTAATTTTGGGTGAGCTCATTTCACATGCTATATATGTAACAAAGATTTCAAATGTCGGTCGATATATCTATTTAAGATTATGACGAACATGCATATATTGGATTAATTTTGAGTTTTCGTGGTCCAGGAATTGAGTTCATGTTTATTTATATTCCTTGTACATACAAGACAATCTTCTAAGTCGTGTAACTAGTGCTAGCATTTACACAATTAATAAAATCAACCGCTATAAAATTTTAAACATAATAATATCCATACCAAAACAAAAAAAAAAGATTTGTTTTAGGATCTCTATAATATTATTTAAGAAAACATTTTTAAAAATGAATTTTGTTTTGTAAGTTATTACATGAAATGCCATTACAAATAACAAAGAATAATTGAAATAGGAAAGGATATAATAGTCTTTTAAAATTATTGATTAGAATATGGAAAGTATATATTTTGTATTAAAATAATTATTTATTATTTCATTTCTTAATTATATTTAATACTATGTATTTTAAAATAATAATCAATTCATATATATTCAAAGAAAACAAAATCTATTCAAAATTTTGCTATATTTTTCACTATAATTTATTCTATTTTATTTGAATATATATCAAAATAAAAGTTGAAAAATATTTTACTAATTTTATAAAAAGTTATATACAAGAAAACTATATTTTTTTAAGAGTTCGTAGACTAACCACAAAAACTAGAGTCTTTTAACGATGCATATTAGAGTTATGTTTTTAAGATTATAAGTTTTGCGGGTTAGCCCGAATAATATTTTAGTTCACTTCAAAACGGGTTAAATTGATAAATTATTACAAATTGACAGCTTTATCTATAATCAATAATCATTAGTTAACTATATTGTAAAATTCATATAAAAATAATTTTTGTGAATTTGAAAATAATTTATTTAAAAAAAAATTACGCCGCGCTAATTATAGCGCGGGTTAAATCCTAGTTGATTATTAATTTATTACGTGTTACACTATAGATCTATTTATTCCAATTTCCAATCCCCTTTTCTCCAAATTATAAGACAAAGTACTTAAATTTTCGATTCATATATGAACATGATCAAAAAAATGTTTAGTAATCATTTTATTTTGATAAAACTACATATCTACCTAACGCATAGGTTGAAAAAAGAAGAAGCTAACGTATAGTATTGTATTAAACGAAGTTGTTATAAATAAATATTAGTGTAACTATAATTTAAACTCTTGAGACGTACTTACATCATTTAATATTCACGTAAGCTACAACTACAAAGACTACACTCTACACGATTTGCCATACATATCGCAGTTGGGCTTAATCTATTAGGCCTGGGCCCATAAAATCCATACAAAAAGTATAGTGGAATCTGTTTAACAACTTTAACAACGTGCGCGGCAACAATTGTGTAAACCCTCGGATCGATCGTCAATCATTTGTCAACTGTCCGATTTGTCGATTCCATTTCTTCACTTCCCACTAAAAGCTAAAAACCAATGGCGAAAGAAGAACCCTCGAATTTGGTTCGAGCTAGGGATTTTATGCAACCAAGGTAATTTTGTTGATTCACTTTCTTGCTCATTAAATATTTATAATCTCAAGTCAATTGTATTTTTTTTTCATTGATTTTCATAACAATTAAGGATGGTGGTTGCCCTTCGGATATGATGTTTTGGTATGTTTAGGCATTGTTGTGTTATACATTCTTATGTTTATTCATTAATTTTCATACATTTTTGTGATTATGGGTTAAAGTTTTTTGGGAAGGTAAAAGCTTGCACTTTTAAGATAGGATCTCCCACTTTACGTGTTCTTCTCATAAATTAACGAATTCTTTGCATTTTTACATAAGTTGTTTCGTATATTTTCCAGTAAAAATATATTGACATTTGTAATTTTACTTTTCCAACTTTTGACTACTTCCCTCCCCCCCCTTTTCTTTCACACAACGATTTTATTTTCATATTTTCATATTTGGATCATTTCCAGTAAATGAAGGCATACTGATTTTATCTGGAAAAACTACAAGATTAGCATTTGTCTATTGAATATTATTAAATTAAAACAAATGATCCAAGAATATTTATCTAAAATTATATGTTAATAAACAAAATTTGTTCTTTTTAAAATTGGAAGAATTTCAAGGCAAACTCATATCAATCCCTGAAATCTCTACAAAATCGGAGCTAACAATGCTTTGCAATATTTTTTTTTAAAAATGCTTTGCAAATTATTATTTATATAATTTACTTATTTTTATCATAATAATTAGCTGAGCATTGTTCTAATTTTACTCACTCGACAACTGATGATAAAAAGAAAAGACTCTCTTAAAACATAGTACTATTATATGAACGTACCATTCCATTTTAACATAACAACAGATCTTATATGCTGTCAAGAAGAAAGTCAGAAACGAACAACATATCTTATATACATATATATATATATATTATACGTTTCGAATGAATAAAAAAACAATCATGCAAAACAAATTCACACCTAATTTATTATTCATTCAAAAGGTTACTTTATGTTCATGCAAAATCCAATAATCTTTTTTATTATTCTAAAAAATAAAAACAAACAAAAAAATCCCTTCATATACAACACAAACACAATAAATACATTCTATAACCGTAAAAACTTCCCACACCACCACCACTACAATGAGTCCTTAAATGATTTAATTAATTAATGAGACGGTTTGAATCTGATCATGTAAAATCAACAGACAATAGGGTTTCAGAGCTCAAGCAACGTGGTGGTCTCCGGCCTGACGTCACTCAACAGCCAGATGTTCCACGTCGGTTGCAACAACGTGAAGCTTCAAGGAGTCAAAGTATTAGCAGCCAGAAACAGCCCCAAGACCGACGGTATCCACGTTCAGTCTTCCTCCACCGTCTCAATCTTCAACACACAAATTTCCACCGGTGACGATTGTGTATCGGTCCCGGCACTAACGGACTCTGGATCGAAAATGTCGCATGTGATCTCGGTCACGGCATTAGGTATATATCCGATGCGTTCAATTACAAAAGAACTTATGTTAAAACTATAACTCATCAGATTATGAACATACTATTTTAAATTAGATACTGATCATCATGATAATATTTTTTTTATTGATGTACTATATAATGTCAGTTGGTTTGATAAAGTTTTCTTTCATTTGGATGGGATAATTGCATTTGGGAGTTTGGGGAAAGATAGCGTGGAGTCGGGTGTACAGAACGTAACTGTGAAAACGGTGACGTTTATGGGAACAGATAACGGAGTGAGGATCAAATCCTGGGCCAGGCCCAGTAGTGGATTCGCTAAGAACATCCGTTTCCAAACCTTCTTCTATTGTGGAGTTATTTGATGTGAATCTGTATGCGTTTCATGCAATCAATGAAGGTTGCCTACTCAATCTCTTCTTGAGCTCAAGGTTTTTGAATATCGGTTTTTCATCACATATAGCTCCTTTTCTTTAAATAGTTTGCAGTACTTCTGTTAACTGAATTACAAAGAGAAACTTGTTGCTAATAGTTTGCTTGACAGTGCTTCATTATACACAGATCCTAAGCATTTCTTGTAAACTCAAGAAAATAAAAAACATGAGCAAATTACTATTAGAAACCATGATGTGATGGTTCTAGAACAACATAACATGTCACATGTTTATTTTCTATGAATATGTGGCTCTAGCCTCAAGAAAGATCTAATGCTTATATGCTTTTACTCCTTATTTTCTGCAAAGATTAGGATTAGTTACCAAAAGACCATAATCTTGGTTTACGAATCAGCCTCCCGGAGAAGTCCTAGGAGTCCGCAGCAATTCCTCCACGAAGTTGGTTGCAACACAGATTGCTTGGGGCACAACAGAGGCATCTGACAAATTTTAATGGATAATGTCTTAATAAACGAATGATAAAAGCTATAAGCTACAACTGAATTATTGCTTCACTTTGGATTGCAAACCTGTTTTTCATCTGTAGGTACATGAGATTCATCTTGATGGGACTCAGGTTCTTCAACATGAGCTGAAACCGGTAAGGACCCGTCAAAGTAATACCTGGAAAGGCTGGAATCAAGGTCAGAGTCACTGGAGGAATCATCGCTATCTGATGATGACTTGATTCCTTCTGGTATTTCCGGTGAATTTCGATTCACTGCGCCTAGATCGGCAATCTCACCATTGCCATCATTCAAACTGTGGAACAGTATATTTGCTTGTTCTGTTTCTGCAGGAGTGTCTTCCTGGAACTGAAGTACCATTCCTTCAGACTTGTTGAGATATGGGAAGTTGTTTCTCTCGGCGACCTCTGGTATCAAACCACTGTTACGTCTGAAAAACTCGAGAACCTTCTCTTCTTCCTCCATATCAGATTCATTGACATCATGATCTTGGAAACCAACCGTGTATGAGTTAGATGGATCCTGCGTGGAGCTTTCTTCTGTGGAATCTACTGGATAAACCAGTTCAGCGATTGTACCTCTGATCCTTTCATCTTCCTTATCACTCTTTGTGTCCTCAACTGAGTTGCTTGCTTCTTCAATGGTGTTCTCCTCGTCTTCACCTTCCTTTTCCATTCCTCGAGCAGCTGCTACGGTATGGATCTTTTTCCGGTTTAAAGAGCACTTCGTCCACGGACCCAAGCTATCTAGAAGGTTGCTTCATATTTTGGTTGCAACGTCGTCGTTCAAACAACCATTGCGATACCAAAGACAGACTAAAACCAACGAAAGGAAGATAAAGAAGAGAAAAAGTAATACTATGGTGGGAAGTTTGAAGAGTAGTTAGAGAGAAGACGTTCACACAGTAGTTTTGACTAGTTGGTTCGATGTGGAAGACAAGACGTACATTATGTTGGTGTTCAAACACATCAACCTTAGAAACAGAGACACATCAGAGGACAAACCTCCTACTTTTTTTCACTACAATCAAATTTAGTCTGGATTAATAAATTGGATCAGTAATACTTATTTATTGGGTTATCCGTTTATATTAGGGTAAACGTGTGAAAGAGGAAAAGAGTATCATAATAAATACTGACCTAGACGAAACAGCATATTAGCGGAAAATACTAATATCAATACTAATATCAAATAGTTTGCAGTATTTCTATTAACTGAATGACAAATTAAGAGAAACTTTTTGCTAATAGATTGCTTGACAGTGCTTCATTATACACAGATCCTAAGCATTGCTTGTAAACTCAAGAAAATAAAGAACACGAGCACTATTAGAAACCATGATGTGGTCGCTACATGATCATTCTCATGGCTCTATATATATTTCTATGACACTTTGGGAGAAATTTTGATAGGCATTCCGAGGGACGGAAATGGGAGAGGATCCATGCTGATTGTCTCATCTGGATAGACTACGGACCAGTCGTAACGGGTCACGACGAAATGCAAGAAAACGAGAATGCTGACTTTTGCTAGTTGGTGACCTGCACAAAGCCTTGGTCCTCCTCCAAATGGAAGATATGTATATGCTTGTATTGGCTGATCAAACCTTGAAGGATTAAAACTCATTGGATCTTGAAAAATCTCAGGATTGTAATGTGTTCCATAAGTCGTCCAAAGTATCTGCACTCAACAATTAAAGAAGCACAATGTATTAGTATTTCTTGAAAGAAACAGAGTCTTGAGATTTGGATATCTAGAGAGATGATGTGTTGTCTCACCTTCCAGCCTTTGGGGATTGTGAATCCTCCATAGTCGATATCAGCAACTACTTTTCTAAAGGAACCGAAGATTGGAGGAGATAACCGCATTGTTTCACGAACAACTTGCCAGCTATACTTCATCTTCTTCACATCTTCCACTGTAAGATATTCTCCTTCCCCTTTGTTTGCTTTTATTTTAACATGCTCTGAGATGAATCAAGAGAAATCTGAGAGTTGAGTATGATAGGAAAAAGAATTATTCCAAGATTCGTTATTAGTTACCTTGAATGAGAGTGTCACGACAAGTTGGGTGCTGAGCTAACATCTTGAAAGTCATGGCCATGGCGTAAGAGGTTGTGTCATGAGCTGCAAACACTAGCAAAACCATATTATCTACAACTTCTTCTTCCGTTATCTCGCCTTTGATCAACCCTTCTACTAGCCTCGAGAAAAGCGTTGTATTTGGCCTCCTAACTTCTTCTTCCATTTCTCTTCTCTTCTCCCTGACCTTCTTAACCAGCAACGTCTCTATCTCTAGCCTTGCCTTCTTTGCTCTAGCGAACCTAGAGCATGGAAACTCAACCGCCAATGTGAAAACTCCTTCTAAAACCCTCTCAAAGATCTCCAACATCCCAAGCTCCACTTTGATCCCATACAAGCACTCAAAGACTACAGTGAAAGTGAGAGCTTTTGCCGAACGGTAGAGGCTAACCTCTTCCTTGCCTCGCCATTCGGTTTCAAGATGAGACCGGACAGTGTCACAGAGCTTAGGTACTAAGGACTCTAACCCATTGTAGCTAAGGCTATTAGCTACAATCCCTCTAAGGACACGATGCTTCTCGCCTTGTTTAGCCATGATGCAGTTCATCCCCATTAGCTGAACAGAAGACGAAGGCCATGAGCTCACCACCAAGTTAAACTCATTAGACAATATTAGCCTATTGGCTTCAGCTCCATTGACCACTATCGTTGGTGATCCCATGATTTTTGTCTTGAAGAGGTTCCCATGCTTGATGATCCTTGGATTTACGAAATCCTCGAACACTCTGTTGCTTTTCTGAGCTTTGTAGAACTCCATTGTTTCGCCTATCCATGGAAGCCCCATGTCTCCAGGAGGAAGCTTCTTTTTCGTCTTCTGCTGCTGCTTCTTTGGTGTGAATTTGTGAGGTTTCTTGCGTAAGAAGAAAAATGTGCTGGAGATTGTTGCAGCGATGCATAAGAAGACCCATGAGAGAAGAAAGTTTGGTTCTAGAGCCATTGTGTT
>PKML01019413.1:530593-569397 GCA_002933935.1 Eutrema yunnanense | reverse complement strand
AAAAAAAAAAAATTCTCATATGATATTATTCATAAAAAATCAAACGTATGCTAAACACATAGAAAATGAAAAATAATATACTACTGGAATACAAAAAAAAAATTGCCACATCATTTAAATGTAACTGTGTATTTTAAAATGGAGTAATATAATTATATACAATTTGAATTGTGTATTTAAAAGGGAGAAATATAATTCTTCTGATCAACTTTGGAGAATCAACTCCTTCAATCGTTCTTATTTCCCGAGAGATGCTGAGGAGAAGAAACCATATTGCCATAAAATATCTAATACAATGGGAACAAAACAAAAATAGGAGTACCTAAGATTAAACTAACCTTAATACGAATACTGAGAGGAATTAAAAAAATGACTTAAAAAAAAAACTGAAGGTGAAGACAAAATGGAAGAGCTATCTAATTCCAGTCTAATACTCATCAAAGTAAACATCTACCTTTATATATATATACATACAAAATTAAATTACTATCTACCTTTATAATATAATTATAATCATGTATAAATAGTAATTTACTGATGGTCATGTGTGGATGTAGTTCTTGATATTTGCAAGTAAATTAATATCCATGCATGACCATCCACACTAATAATACGAGATTCTCATCTGTCCACACACAATTGTCCACGTTTTCATGTCCACGTCGATCTGGATTTCATATGTTTAGATTTCTTGTTTTTTTTTATTTTTAGATTTCTTGTTTCACATCAAAACTATAGCAAAATGGATCTTAAAATGTAGAAAAAATAAAATTATCATTCATTGTTACCAAAGAAATTGTTTTATGTCTTTCACATTTAAAAAAAAATAGAAAACAAATCAAGTGATGTAATAATTATTTTACTCAGATTCTTGACCATCCACGGTCTTGCATCCACCATTTTCGTGACCATGCGGGGCAAGTGTTGTTGAGCAAAGGGAAACATGGGGTAATTTTGTATTTTACGCTTCCAAAAGTGTCCAAAAAATCAAATGTGCTTTTTCTTGTAATTAGAAACTCAAAATGTGACTTTTTATGTAATTATTCTTTATATATATATATATATATATGATTTAGTAACTCATGTTTGTAAATCTACTATATCTATTATCTACAAACGATATTGATCGAAATTTTTGACTTAATTAAATGTCTGATTAAATTTCCAATATAACCAGCAAAAAAAATCTTGACAAATTAAGAAAAAGTGTATAGGTTGACTTTTGAATTGTTTCTTTTTTCTTGCCTTTGGTTGAATATGGATGAGAGAGAGAGAGACAAATGCATGTGCTTGAAAGTTGGAATATGCTATAAACAAGATTGTAAATGGATGTATAAAATATGAATTTGATTCCCCTAATTTCATAAATAGTTTATATTTTTTTGTTCATAGTAATAGACTAGTAGTACAGTATAATTTAATATGACTGTGTGTAAACACACTTGCTGACCAAATTTTCATTAGACTTATATCATTAGGGGGGGAATTATACGTGAATCCCTAAAGATCTGCTTTTGGCCGGCTGCTTCTGTTATGTCGAAGTTAAGTTGCAAACTGCGTTAGAGAGAGATCGGTGTGTTTATTTAATTATTTATCACATACATTAAACTAATCTTAAGGTGTATTATACGTCCAACTAATCTCATAATAGCGATAGTTCGTTGTATATACTTTTGGGAATTTATCACTTTCAAACGTTGCGTTATTTTCAGACGATAATTTGTGTGTATACTATTAATGCTTTAAATTTGGACAGTTTATTTTTCATGGCATTGTTCATGCACCTAAGATAAAATTATATAATTTTGATAGAAGAAAAGATAATTTGAAATAAGTAATAACGAAGAATAATAGGTTAAGAAGTTGCTTTTAATAGATTCCTTCTAACAAAACGTCTGCTCATATGAAAAGAATTTTTTAAAGTTTATTAATCTTGTCGCGGCACTAAGCATATATATGGCTACTTTACTGTTTCGTTTTATGGATAGCAAAACCCAAGACTGGATAGAAAATTAGAAATCATTGGTTTATAGATAGTGTTTTTCAAGTTTTTAATTAGCATAATTTATGGGTTTATTTTGCTATTTTATTTGGGTTTCACCTAAATATATAGTTTGCATTCAACTGACTTTTAAGTTTGACTGTTTGAATAACAATAAGAGTGACTGTTTGAGGAGTTTGCCAAGAGATCGTGATTAAGAATAAGTCTTGAAAAGTCGACGCTGTATATGGCTGGCATTACAGAGTCGGTAAGAGAAGAGATCCTCCATCAATTCCCTACAGAGTCGGTAAGAGAAGAGATCCTCCATCAATTCCCTTTCGATTATGGGACTGCCGTTGATGACAACTTTCGACTACCTCCCGCTAATCGAGAATATTAGGAAAAGAATCTCTACATGGATGGCCAAAGCGCTTTCGTCTGCTGGACGCTTACAACTCATTCAGTCGGCAATTTTCAGCATAACTAACTTCTGGATTTCTGCATTTCGATTGCCAAAAGCTTGCATTCGAGAGATAGATAAGCTTTGTTCGGCTTTTTTATGGTCGGGTCCAGCTTTGAACCCAAAGAAAGCTAAGGTGGTTTCGAAAGATGTTTGTATTCCAAAGGACGAAGGTGAATATAAGAAGCAAACAAAGTCTGTTGTTTAAAGTTAATATGGAGGATTCTATCGTCTACGAACTCTTTATGGGTTAACTGGGTGAATAGGCATCTCATCAGAAGCGGTTCATTATGGTCGGTTAAATACACTTCTACATTGGGATCTTGGATGTGGAAGAAGATCTTAAAGTATAGAGAGATGGCAAAGAACTTCCATGTGGTTCAAGTGAAGAACGGGAATAAGACATCATTTTGGTTTGATTCTTGGTGTACTTTGGGTTGCCTATATGATAGACTTGGTGACCGTGGCTTCTTGGACATGGGCATATCAAAGCAGGCTACGGTTGGATAAGTACTAGATATATTGAGAAGAAGGAGGCATCGACAAACGCTTCTCAACAATATAGAATCGGAGATAATGAAGGCACGAGAAAGGAGAAATTTATTAGAGGAGGATGTTGCCAAGTGGAAAAAGGAAAGAAGGGCAATTCAAACCAAAATTTGTGTCGAAAGAAACTTGGAGACAAATTCGATCCGCTAGACCAAGAGTGAATTGGTACAAAGATGTTTGGTTTTCTCAAGCCACGCCTAAGTACTCGTTTATGGTTTGGTTAGCTTTTCACAACAGATTAGCGACATGAGATAGGATCAAGAATTGGAGTGTGAATGCTAACACAAGATGTGTATTTTGCGATGATCCGATGGAGACAAGAGATCATCTGTTTTTCTCTTGTACTTATACGAGGAAAGTATGGGAGAATCTAGTGAAAGGGTTACTAAAAGACCAATTTTCATGCGAGTGGGGGTATATTGAAGACGTCCTCATCGCCCAAACGCGAGATAGCACAATTGCCTTCTTGGTTAGGTATGCTTTCCAAATATCTGTCCATTCGATTTGGAGAGAAAGGAACAACCGTCGACATGGGGAACTCCCTTCAACACCGTTCAGGCTTACAAAGATGATAGACAAAAGCATTCGAAACCAACTATATTTGATCCGAAGCAATGGAGATATGAGATACGAGGATGGATTGAGAACATGGTTCTCTACTAGATAGATCTAAGAATAGATCTTGCTTAAGATTGAAAATGTATCAATGAAAGTTGTAAAAACGTTATTTTTCTTTTGAGTATAAATTAACATTAAATTCATAAAAAAAAAAAACAATAATAGTGGTAAATAGTAGATACAGCGAGGCCATTAGTAATGTAGAGGGAGAAGAGGACCCACAATGAAGAAATAAGAGGATATTTTTTTTTTTTAGAGATTAAAAAATATGAAAAAAGAGAGATAAATAATTGTAATATTGGTAGGTTTTGGTGGGTCTGGAAAATTATAACCAGCTCTGATGCTTCACAATATAATTCACTTCTTATAATGTATATCCTCTCTCAATTTGCTCCTCTGGCCTCTGCATTTTCTTACACTATTGTAATGTGAATAATTTGTTAAGCCATAATATTGACGTTTCTACGCTGGTCTTTTTTTCATTTCTAAATCTTTTTTCATTTGAGATAATTCTCTATATTTTAACAAATAAACTAAAAAAACTCTACTCTTCGAACAAAAAAAAAAAAAAAAAAACTCTACTCAACCACATTTCCACCAATATTAAATGCCCCCACTAAATTATCTGTTGTTGCCCCCCTAAAGGTTCAAATAAAAGTTCTAACTTCATTAAATTGAGTCGCCAGTTTAGCTTTTGTTTTCGGATTTGTTTGTTTTGCTACCTTATGCCTTCATTGAATTTGTTAACTGAGTTCTTTAATTTATGGTATTTACTAACGAGAAGAGAAAGCCCGTTTCATATATATATTTTTTTCCTTTCCCTTCAAAGTGAAAGTAAATTAGTTTTCAAATTGAAAGGGGTCGTTCATATTCACTAATTTATACTTTTCTCCTTTTTAAAGTACATGAGGGTGATTTAAACAAGTATGTCTCACGTATTCATCAAAAGAGTCTCTCGAGTCGTTAAGTTGATCGGTGTGTACGTCTCCCTCCCTTATCTTGGGTCGGCATCTTAATTTGATGTATCTATAGAAATGTGTCTCTCTTTAGCTTTGTTAATTGTTAATTGTGCTCTGTTTTTTCTTACTTCAAGATTAATATATATTTTTTTTTCCGACTCAAGATTAATATATATATATATTTGTTGTTTAAACTTTAAAACATTTTTAATATGATTTTATGTTTATTTTCATGATATACAGTAAAACCTCTATAAATTAATAATGTTGGGACTTCAAAATTTTATTATCTTATAAAGGTATTAATTAATCGATAAATTAATAATTATTAATTTATAGAGATTAAAAAAGTTTGGACAACTAATGTTCATCAAGAGACAATAGCAAATTGTTTTCGACACTGCAAAATTCGTTCATGAGATGTCGTATCAAGGAATTTAGAAGATGAATCAAACGACATTCGTGAACTTGAAGTAGTGATTAATAATATCGGTTATCGAAACAGAATGGATGTCAATAGTCTACTCGACTACACGGGTGAAAATGATACATGCTCAGAAGTTCAGAGTTTAGAAGAAATTGTAGCTACTATCCTTACTGAAGATGATGAAGTTGAAGATGATGTTATGAAACCTTTGAAAGTGGCTACACGCAAATAAGCAATTATGGCCTCAAGAAATCTTTACAATTTTTGGATGCAAGTCGAGAGGACAACATCAGAAGTTATGAATGCAATAAGGAAGATTAGAGATGAGTTCCAACGAGATTCTAACTTTAAGAATAAACAAACAACAATAGATTCATATTTTACTAAATTTTCTTAGGTATGTATGCATAAGATTTATAATTATTAATTTATCATATTATTGGGACCATATATTTACATAGGGATTTCAAAAAAATTATTATCTTATCGAATTGTGTTAAATTTTACACTGACCTGACTCGGAACCGGAGAAATTTATTAATTTATAGTGATTATTAATTTACCTTGGAATCCAGGAAGTTGTCCACCTTGGAATCGATGCTCCAAAATCGCACGACTTGATGACTTGTCATTAGGTTTTAGCTGAATACGTAATTTTACAGACTTCACAGTATTATTTACGGAATAAAAAATACTGCGAAGTCTGCAATTTTGCTAACATGGACAACTTCCTGGATATTTATAAGATGTTCATATTTGTGTTTAGTAGGATAGCAACACTTTGTTTTGAAACTTTCGGAATCTGTTCTTTAATAATATGTGATAGCTTCTGTGACTGAGATGATATCTTATCTTTACATTAACATACATGTTTAGGTAAATTATAGTAGTTTTGCATTCTTGTATGTTTCGATGCATCTTCTGTTGGGACTGAGATGGTTTAATCTTTTGATTTTATCTCCCACTTTATCTCATTTCTCCCTCTCTTTTGTTTTTTTTTGTTCCAGGAAAATCAAATCAAAGAGAGAATGTCTTTCATTCAAAATGAAATGGTATAATTCAATCTGTAGTGTTTGAAGGTTTTCTTTTAAATTTTTTTCCTAGGGTCTTTATTTCTCCAAATCCAGGTTAATGGTGCTTCCACAAATTCAGTCAAGCTGACAATCACTAACACTGCTGCTAAACTGGGCATCGATGAAGATAGAGCATTGTACCTCCTACTCTAGTATGGCTGGAGTGAGGAGGCAATAGCTGCTGACATATCCTGTCTTCAGAAGGCAGATCTGTTAGGCCCCAGCGTCCATTTGTTAATGTAAGTCCTCAAACAATTAGATTTCTTGCTGAATAGGAATGGATAATCTTATTTGGATTGAGGTTATATGGTAATGAAGTTTGAAATTTCAATTATATATGTTTCTGAAATCTTGTAGTTTCAATGAGATGATTAGGTGTGTTTTCCATAAAGAATAAGGTAGCCACATAAATAACCAAAAACAGATAATAAATGATTAGGTTATAGGCAAATCAATCTTCTTCTCACATCTGCCTAGCTATGTCTTTAACTAATTCTACCATTTTCATTTCCCTGTTATTGCAAAAATAAGCTTGGTGTTTTATTTTTAATATTTCGTTTATTTGAAAAATTAAATGTTTACTGTTGACATTAAGTATTTGATGACTAGAGAGTCTACTTTTGAAGACTCAAAACAGAGTATACTTTCGACAGCAAACTAAAAGCAGAGCACCAACATAATTAAAACAACTAAACAAAATCAGTTAGGAATTTTTGTATCTTCCAAGATTTCGCATACTTTTCAACATCGTGAGTGCTGAGCTAATTCAAGTATAAGCGCGGCGGCTGTGAACAACCGCAATACCACTCGTGTTTCGTACTACTCCAACCAATCTTTTTAACTCTGACCAAACAGAGACAAGAATGTATTTGAACCATTCTCGAGAAAATGTTTACAATGACGAAACCAAAAATACATATTTCATTACGGTTGCTATTAATATTTTTATATGTAATATTAAAATCACTTATTTGAAACATTTTTTTACTCTGGAAAATAAATTTGAACATCTTAGGTAGAAGACATTACTCTTAATTTTTTATAAGTAAATTACAACTAAAAATAATGTTAGTATTGTTATAAATCCCATAAACTATAGTTCTTTCGGTAAAAAGGAATGTTTGGATGTATTTGAATTCTTTTTTAGAAAATATACAAAAAATATCTCTTATATTAATATATTATTAGAGAATTTTTTTAAAAATACAACTTTTAAGTACCACTTTTCAAAAGTATAATTCTATGATGTCCATTTTCAAAAATACAACATCATAAATTTGTTTATAAAAATTCAAATTTATAAGGGTTTATAAATCATGTTTTATAAGGGTTTATAAAGTTTATAAACCCTTATAAATTTGAATTTTTATAAACCTTTATAAATTTGAGTTTTATAAACCTTTATAAATTTGATAATTTTGAAAATGGACACCAATAAAGTGTACTTTTGAAAAGTGGTATCGGTATTTTTGAAATTTCCCCAATATATTATTAATCCATTCCTAAGGATTTTTCTGACATAGGAGTGAAAATTAGTATGGCATATTTTTCTCAAAATATTTATTTATATAAATATATAGCTTAATGTGCACATTAATCATTAATAGTTGGATTTATTGAAAATCAAGTTATTTGTTTACTATTAAATAGGTAATATATGGAAATTAATAGTTGATGTATTTTGTTGAGAATGAAAAAAGTTTGTGTATTAAATAGGTAATGGAAATTAAGTTGGTGTATTATTATGGAAATTTTCCCAGCTTTAATTGAGATTGTAGATTTTTAATATATTTAAAATTATTTTTAGTTAAAAATATTAGTTCATTTAAAGAATTTTGGTTAGTTTGGTTTGGTTTTAAAATTTTGTGTTATATTCGATTTGGTTTGACACTTTAGTATAGAACTATTTCATTTGGGTTATTTTATAATTTTGTTTGATCAAAATTTTGGATTAATTTTGCCCATCAATCAAGAGGTTAGCTACTATTCTCAAAATCAGGGAAGACTATCTGGTCAAGTTATGTGAACGTGTCAAAGAATCTAATTTCAGCATTCTGTTAGGATTATGAGAAAGAAAGTGAAAATCACAAAAACAATACGACGCAATATTTGACATATATAATGCAAGAAAAAACGAGTGGTTAATTATTAATGTTACTAAATTATTCAATTTCGTCAATAGACGTAAGACTTAGTTAAAAATTAGATATGCAAATAATAAAGACATTAATGTTTTCAAAAACGTACCGCGAATGCCTTGAACCATCGTTCTTTTGTATCGTCATCTAGCAATGTCCAAATCGGTGCAGCGAAAGGAAAATCATGCTCCATGATTTTCTTGATAGCTTTTGTAACCTCTTTTGTGTAAGAGAACCTTGAGGACATTTGGAAATCAAGTTAAAGTAGTTAAATAAATTGATGTCAACATTTTAAACAATAATGAATGAAACGTAAAAAAATAATAATTTATATTTGATATTACCAGCCCGCGCCATTCAGTCATTGTGGATGGAGCGTTGGGAGATTCTCTCGTCCCGGTGCGAAAAGCAACTCATCTAAGGTCATGTGTTGGAGAGGATTCGTTGAAGAAGGCGGCATTGGTCCGGGATTTGGAGTGGGAATTAGAGGGGGTATTCCATCTCCCTCAACAGGTTGACTTGGAGCTTGCGTATCGTCGGCCATGATCCCCGCGCCAGAGCCCTCTCCTAGGTGCAAGTCCGAAAATTGGTTCGTGTTAACATATCCACGCCAACTTCCCGCTTCTCCATAACCTGTAGAAAACCAAATGTGTTAATAATTCCTAAATAATTAGTAAACAAAATATTAATAACACTACAATAACCCACAATAATTTCAATAACCCATAATCTCAATCGAAGTTATTTTACAAATTAAAAAAAAAATAGTTTGAGAGTTTTTTGACAAATCTGAAATTTTTTGACTTCACCGAATTTTTTTGGACTTCACTGAAATTTTTTTGACAACGAACCAAACTTCATATCCTCCACAATAATTACAATAACCCACAATTATCTTCATATCTTCCACAAAAATTACACTAACCCACAAGTAGCTTCATCTCTTACACAAAACTACCAAAAATTGTATATTTTCCAAATCAAAAAAAAAATCCAACATATCTACATAACATGATAACTACAAAAACAAGTCAAAAATCTGCAAAATCAATGAAACAACAACAACTAAATCGTTTACATCTACAAATAGCTTGCATAAACCAAATTTATCATAACCATGTACCCATAAATTTACAAGAAAATGAAGAAGGAGAGATTGATGATGATGATATCTTAGAGTAAACCAAGTTTGAGTGATATGAGGGAGGGTATATCGATGATGATGATGAGATACAGGGGATGATGATGAGATACAGGGGAAGAGAGTGTTCCAGGAGAAGAGACGAAGCTTGCACGAAATAAAAAAAATTCTTCGGTAATATAGATTAGAAATTTCCGATGCCGATATTTTTCGGTATGTTGTCGGAAATGGAATGATAATATTACCACAGAAATTGGGCTAACACACGGCAAGATAATAAATCATTACCAAGAGATTTCCGAGAAAACGAGAACCGTCATCGGAAATTTATCGGTTTGTCCTCGATATCAGACAAATCGAAGTTATCTCGATCGCGGTAAGGTGATTTGACATCGCCATTAAACCGTGTATGTGTTGTTGCCCTAGTTTTGGAGTAATTCAGATTGAACCGTTTTAACCATTAGTAGAAATTACCTAACTATTCCAATCAAATTTCATTTACCGCTTAACATTTTCGATGGATTTCACCGATTTAACCACATCGACAATACGGAGGTATTTGTTTCGAACCAAATTCACCTTTCTATTACTTTGACCTATCGATCGGTCGACCAATATAAACACATTACAAGCCTAATACAATAAGAGAAGAAGATTAGATATATATATATATATTCTGTATCTATATATATAAAGAAAGCTTTGCTCTCTTCTCATGATGCCACCTCAACATCCACATGTCAAATTTTAATTGGCCATTTTTTAACATCATTTAAAATTTTTTTTTTTAACAATTGGTTTTAATTACATAACTAAGATCATCAATGAATAAATTTTATTTATACATATAAAACAAAAAAAACACACTGATAATTAGTTTCAACAAAAATTAAAATCTATTGATATCTACCACATTTTTAATATTTAATTTATAAAAAACATCCTCAAAATAAGCTTAAATATCNCGTCCGTATGCACAGATATTTATCTAATCTATATATATAAAGAAAGCTTTGCTCTCTTCTCATGATGCCACCTCAACATCCACATGTCAAATTTTAATTGGCCATTTTTTAACATCATTTAAAATTTTTTTTTTTTAACAATTGGTTTTAATTACATAACTAAGATCATCAATGAATAAATTTTATTTATACATATAAAACAAAAAAAACACACTGATAATTAGTTTCAACAAAAATTAAAATCTATTGATATCTACCACATTTTTAATATTTAATTTATAAAAAACATCCTCAAAATAAGCTTAAATATCAAAATATGATAATTTATTTCAACTCTCATATTTTGATAGACACATCAAAATTACAACTAAATACAAATACAAATTAAACACCACATAAAACAAAACTTAGAATCTAATAAAATTATTAAATAAACATCGAGGAAAAAAAATCCACACTAAAACAGCAATCCGAATGAAATCTTAGAAATCTTCTCTATGAAGATGCAACAAAATTAGTCGGCTACTACATGACACAAGCAGGACCGGCTCACTAATAAAGTGGACCATGTGCATATTATAAAAAAAAATTTAATATATAAAGAAACCTTTTATCTCTTCTCATGCTGCCACCTCAGCATCCACATGTCAAATTTTAATTGGCCATTTTATAACATCATTTAAAATTTTTTTTTTAACAAATGGTTTTAATTACATAACTAAGATCATCAATGAATAAATTTTATTTATACATATAAAACAAAAAACATACTGATAATTAGTTTCAACAAAAATTAAAATCTATTGATATCTACCACATTTTTAATATTTAATTTATAAAAAACATCCTCAAAATAAGCTTAAATATCAAAATATGATAATTTATTTCAACTCTCATATTTTGATAGACACATCAAAATTACAACTAAATACAAATACAAATTAAACACCACATAAAACAAAACTTAGAATCTAATAAAATTATTAAATAAACATCGAAGAAAAAAAATCCACACCAAAACAGCAATCCGAATGAAATCTTAGAAATCTTCTCTATGAAGATGCAACAAAATTATTCAGCTACTACATGACACAAGCAGGATCGGCTCACTAATAAAGTGGACCCTGTGCATATTATAAAAAAAATTCTAATTTTAGGCATATAAACAATTTTTTTTATAAAGAACCATTAAATATTTACAAATAAAACCTTTAAACATGACAAAATTTTGCAAAAATCATGTGGTCACTGTGCATTTACACCTTCAACACTTGCCTAGAGCCGGGCCTAGACACAAGTTTTTTTCCCTTCAACCCTCAACCTCTTTCCGCAATAACTCTAAAACAAAACAACTCCTTTAATGTTTTCTACTATAAAAACGCAAAATAACAAACTTTAAAAAAAAAATTAATTGCATAAATTGACAACAAACATAAAAGATAAAAAATGTACAAACACCTTCTATTTTTATAAGAAAAAACAATATTGAAAATAATATATGTAAAGTATTAAACTATCAAAAACAAAATATATAAAGAAAAAAAGTTTATACGTCCGCGCGTAGCGCGGATCACATTCTAGTCTATTATATAAAGAGTGACTAAGTCTCACAAGAGACTGACACGTCAGCTCTCCCCCTTATGACAGCTCAGCTTTCAAAAATTTAAAAAAAAAAAAAAATCTAAAACACTTATTCCATATTAAGTCTCGATGAGGATTTAAGATCATTAACCATTATTTTTTTTATCACTCTTATTCCTACGATCACTTAGCCTTTTTTTGTATAACTTATATATCTTTTCATAAGCAAAAATTATTAAATATCAAATTGGAGGTCGGATATATTTGCTACATCGCATATGCATATCTACCTCAAAAAAGATTTTAAAAAAAGTTTTTTATATTCTAGGACTAGCGAATTTTTGATGTATTGCATGTAAGAACTTAATTTTGTCCTTATAGTAAGTAATTGCATTAGAAATGGTACATTTTATTTTTAAAATTCTGTAGTGCTTTTTTGTGTTTGATACATTTCTTAATATGTAATATCACTTACAATTTGTCATAAGGCAAAAACAAAGAAAACAAGAATTTCCCAAATGAAATAATTTCTTCTCATTTAAGTAAACACTAGGATTTAATCCGCGCTAATTATAGCGCGGAGTAATTTTTTAAAAAGAAATTATTTTGAAATTTAAAAAAATTGTTTTTATCTGAATTTTATAATATAGTTAACTACTGATTATAGATAAAACTGTCAATTTGTAATAATTTGTCTATTTAACCCATTTTGCATTGAACTGAAATATTATTCGGACTAACCCGCAAAAACTTATAATCTTAAAAACATAACTCTAATATGCATTGTTAAATGAATCTAGTTTTTGTGGTGATTCTACGAACTCTTAAAAAAATAGTTTTTTGTGTCTAACTTTTTATAAAATTAGTAAAATATTTTTCAACTTGTGTTTTGATATATATTCAAATAAAATNAATCCAAAATCTGATAATTTCATGTGACCGCTTTTGTCGAGTAGCAGATTATCAGGCTTGATATCTCTGTAACCAAATGGAGAGAAGTAAATGGATACGTTAGAATAGAAAACAACAAAAAGAATAATGTAGCTATAGATTAATTCATATAGCATGATTGCTTCACTAGACCTGTGGATGTAGTTGTGCTTATGAATGGACTCGATAGCTAAGACGGTTTCCCCGACATAAAATCTTGCCTCATCTTCAGTAAGTGTTATTATTTAACTCTTTTTAATTGTTTTTTATTATATAACCATGTTTATTGTTATACAAAATTATTTGTTTTTTTATTATGTAAGGGTAATACTGGATTTCTAATATTATAAGTCCTAATGGGACAATACTTAGTGAGAAAGTCTTATTAGGACAATAGGTGAGTTTTTTTGTCCCTTTTTTCCAATTTTCCCTAATATTATAGAGATAAATTATAGTGAAAAATATAGCAAGATTTTGAATAGATTTTTTTTCTTTGAATATATATGAATTGATTATTATTTTAAAATATATAGTATTAAACATAATTAAAAAATTAAATAAAAAATTACCTTTTAATGCAAAATATATACTTTCCATTAACTATTCAATAATTTTAAAAGACTATTATATCATTTCCTATTTCAATTATTCTTTGTTATTTGTAATGACATTTCATGTAATAAGTTACAAAACAAAGTTCATTTTTTAAAATGTCTTCTTAAATAATATTATAGAGATATGTCGTTGGTTTATCATACATAATAATAATTTAATTACCTCCAGATATTCAAAATTATAAAATACTAAAAACATCCCAACTTCTTTTTAAACACGTTCCACCTTCTACCTTATTTAAATAAAATAAAAAACATTTCCAACTTACTTACAATAATTACACTATAATTACACCTTTTAACACAAATACATTGAATTTTAAAGTCACCGAAGACTTGAAAGAGCAACAACATTACAATATCCATTGTTAAAGAAAAAACAGAGAAACAGAAGAAATCTAACCAAAAAGATGTCGAGAAGTTGAAGAAATTTCAAGATTCCAAAGTAAGTTACAGTTCAATGAAATTTGATAGATCTTCAAATCTATGTTATCTTTTACCAAATTTTCATGCCGAACGTATGCTTTTGTACCAAATATACTTCATCGTATACTATTCAAATATCTGTTATTTTCCAACTTTTCAAAGACTTATATGAAATCTATATTATATTGTTGCCAAATTTCTATGTCCAACATATGTTTTTGTACAAATCATACTTTTTCCTTTATTTTGAAATTCAGAAAAACACAAGACTTCGTAACTATTTGATAACTTCATACATGTTTAAAATATAAACTCTATATCTGATTTTCATACATGTTTCTGTTCTCTCTGTTTTGTTGAATGTATTGTTTTTGACAATGGATGTATGCTTTGGCTGTGCCCATTGTCGATTAGGAGTTATATAATTTTCTTAAAAAATAAAAATTAATCAAAGTTGATTCCTCTGTCTTTATAGTTCAAATCATAACAACACTTTACAAATTATAGTTATATTATTACAAATGCTTACAATCTAACGATGATTTTATAACATAGATTGAAGAAAACCAATACCCTTACAACGAAAACCCGTTAAAGAAAAACGTGAAAAACGTTCGTTATGGACTCCCGTAAACGTAAAGCAAATACAATTACTCCAGACGAATCAAGATCAAATAGGACCAAAAGAGCACAAATCCTCCGATAAAAAAAATCAGGTAGATTGACAAATATTATATTAAATTATAGCTTTTTAATTGCTTTAACAACAAAGCTTTACATTTTCCATAGATCATACTCTGAAATTCATCGAGTCATGCACAAGAGAAACATCCGATATCATTTCTAGCCGTAAAGGTGACTCAATTCTCTAAATATAAACAATCTTCAATAAAAAGATTAATTTACTATTCTTTCAAACCATGCTATAACTTTAATTACTATATTTTTAGCAGAGATTAATAAAAGAACAAGAGATCATAGACGTGCAATTCTTCAGAGCAAGAGATGGTACCAAACAAACAAAGGTAACTACCTAAATATATTTTCTATAAAAACTCTAAAAAAATTATAAAAAATTAATATATAAACAATCCTACCACAATCCTATAACAGGGAAAACGAAAAAACTCACTGCAGAGGGAGTATTTAAGGTACATAATCAATTCCTATTTATAATAATATTAAACTCTCTATCTAAGTGGTGTCATTCTCTTACTTTAATTTAAAATATATACAATTAGGGAAAAAACCATATCGAAAAAGAGGGATAATATTCTTCAAGAATGTCCTTCGTGTAACTCATTAGTTTGGAACTCCGAAAGCACCGAAAAATCGGATTACCTAAACACCCTCAAGTGCTCAGGATTACCAAATCATCGGCTACGCTTAAAACTTCATGCACCGATTCTTCTTCTGCGAAACATAAATCAAAAAGAAAGTTTGTGCAATGGTACAAGGTTGGTCGTTACCCGTCTAGGTGAGAAAGTACTCGAAGCAGAGATAATGACTGGCTCAAATGCTGGGGAAAAAATTCTCATACCAAGGATAATCATGACGACTGCAGATACAGATTGTCCGTATAAGATGAGAATGCGTCAATATCCAATAAGAGTATGTTATGCTATGACCATCAACACAAGTCAAGGGCAAAGTTTGGAGAATGTTGGAATTTATCTTCCTAAACCAGTTTTCAGTCACGGACAACTATATGTTGCATTGTCAAGAGCTACATCAGAAAATGGACTACACATTTGGAGCGAGTCAAAAACAAAGAAGTCATGTGAATCATTGAGAAATGTTGTCTACAAAGAGATTTTCAACAACCTCAAAGCTAATGATAAATGTATGAAAAAATCAGTTATAAATATTATTATATTACAAAATCAATACTAATTATTACTAAACAAAACAAATAGGAGAAGAAAACGAGGAAGACTAATTCGGTTAAAGGAAAAATCAGCAAAAAAAAACATCTACGAAAAAACTTTAACCATGTACATATTATAATTACAAAAAAAAACACCGTCAACAATTAATTGATAAATTGTAGCTAATGAAGTGTGAATAAAAAATGTACAACTAACAATCGATATTTTTCCTTCTTTTTAGCTGAAGACGAAGACATAAAAGTGGAGCTTTATTATGGAAAAAACTTTATTATTACTACAACATTTTAAACTTTTTATTTTACATAATATAATATTATTTTTTCATAGCAAATGAGTGAACATATAAATTCAAACAATTTCTATATATTTACATGAAACATACTATGCTATATCTCGAATTAAGTTGTTTTTGTTAGGGTATTTTATAAAAAATTAACTCCTAAAAATAAATAACAAATATATCATATTATACTAAACATAAATTAAAAAATATATAAAAAATATACAAACCCGCATGTAATTCTCCTAGTATATCCTAATAACAAAAGCAATCATCTACAGTAGAAGCCAAAGGCATCTTTACGTATCAACGGGTTTGAATTGATATACCAACTAACATATATAGTTAGACCAAAAAAAAAAAACTAACATATATAGTTTCATATGCCACGTCACGTCTTGAATCTTGTTATACTCTCAAAACCGGTAGGTTTAGTTGGTATTATAAAATGGAAATGGTCGTTTAGCACTTTCTCTTCAAAATTACAAATTACATGTCATGCCATAACATGGTGTCTACATGGGTAAAGGACACATTACTCATAAATTTGTACTAACAAAATTGATCATAATCTCTATGGCCTCGAATTACACTGCGACAAACTCCCGCACGAAACACGATCATTGGTCAATCGGATGCAGCATGGAAGGGAGACGAAAAAATTGCAGAGCTCGGCTGGTTTTTTTAAAGATCAATCCACCACCTTTGGACAAGGGAGTGGAACATAACGATTCGTGGGCTCACCGTTGATCGCAGAAACGCTGGCTCTCCGCACAGCCCTGGAAGAAGCATCGAAACGTGGAATTCAAAACCTCTGCATGAAATCTGACTCTATGGAACTCATCCAAGCAATCAACTCCGGAACTCAACTCAAGGAAATCTATGGAACTCTCCATGACATTAAATCACTATCTTGTATTTTTTCTACTGTCTCGTTTAAACACATCCGTCGAGCGGACAATGTGTTAGCTGACAATCTAGCAAAGGAATCCTTACGATTCTTAAACTCTGGATTGTTGTTGTAGTAAGACCTTATCTTTTAATGAAAATGATGTTCAAAAAAAAAATTTCTATGGCCCTAATCAATATGTCTGAGTATATTGTGTACGGTTTACTAGGCCATTTTCTTGGAGAACTAACTAGTAAGTTTAATTCAGTCCTGAAAAGAAGAGCAATTAAGCAATTAAATTTTGAAATAATATAGATCATTTGCAAAGAAATGTAATCACTTGTTTTAAATATCAAATGATACTAGCGGCAAAACAGTTTGTCGTTTGTTGAACAAGTGACAGACAAAATCAGTTGGTGTTTTAGCGGGCTTTGAACTGAAATGGTGGAAATGTGGTTGAGTAGACTTTTTTGTTTTGTTTTTAGTTTATTTATTAAGAAATATAGAATTATCTCAAATGTAAAAAGATTTAAATAACTTAAAATGCGAAAAGATACCAGCGTAGAAACGTCAATATCATGGGCTTAACAAATTATTCACATTACAATAGTATAAGAAAATGCAGAAGCCAGAGGAGCAAATCCAGAGAGGATATACAGTATAAGAAGTGAATTATTTAGTGAAGCATCAGAGCTGGTTATAATTTTTCCATACCCACCAAAACCTACCACAATATTACATTTATTTATCTCTCTTTTTCATATTTTTTAATCTCTAATAAAAAAAAAAAATTAATCTCTTCTTATTTCTTCATTGTGGGTCCTCTTCTCCCTCTGCATTATTTACCACTCTTATTGTTATTAAGACCATCCGCATCGCAAGATCCTGTGTCTTCCGCAAGACATTGTGTCTTTCCAAAAGTGATGACGTGTCGCGACGTGATTCGTCGCGACAATAAAAAATCAATTTAAAAAAAAAAAAAAAAAAAAAAGCGGAAGACACCTATTTAATGTCTCCGCTGCAGATGCTCTAATGGCCTCGTTTCTCTTAACTGAATGACAAATTAAGAGAAACTTTTTGATAATAGATTGCTTGACAGTGCTTCATTATACACAGATCCTAAGCATTGCTTGTAAACTCAATAAAATAAAGAACATGAACAACTTACTATTAGAAACCATGATGTGGTCGCTACATGATCATTCTCATGGCTCTATATATATTTCTATGACACTTTGGGAGAGATTTTGATAGGCATTCCGAGGGACGGAAATGGGAGAGGATCCATGCTGATTGTCTCATCTGGATAGACTAAGGACCAGTCGTAACGGGTCACGACGGAATGCAAGAAAACGAGAATGCTGACTTTTGCTAGTTGGTGACCTGCACAAAGCCTTGGTCCTCCTCCAAATGGAAGATATGTATATGCTTGTATTGGCTGATCAAACCTTGAAGGATTAAAACTCATTGGATCTTGAAAAATCTCAGGATTGTAATGTGTTCCATAAGTCGTCCAAAGTATCTGCACTCAACAATTAAAGAAGCAGAATGTATTAGTATTTCTTGAAAGAAACAGAGTCTTGAGATTTGGATATCTAGAGAGATGATGTGTTGTTTCACCTTCCAGCCTTTGGGGATTGTGAATCCTCCATAGTCGATATCAGCAACTGCTTTTCTAAAGGAACCGAAGATTGGAGGAGATAACCGCATTGTTTCACGAACAACTTGCCAGCTATACTTCATCTTCTTCACATCTTCCACTGTAAGATACTCTCCTTCCCCTTTGTTTGCTTTTATTTTAACATGTTCTGGGATGAATCAAGAGAAATCTGAGAGTTGAGTATGATAGGAAAAAGAATTAATCCAAGATTCGTTATTAGTTACCTTGAATGAGAGTGTCACGACAAGTTGGGTGCTGAGCTAACATCTTGAAAGTCATGGCCATGGCGTAAGAGGTTGTGTCATGAGCTGCAAACACTAGCAAAACCATATTATCTACAACTTCTTCTTCCGTTATCTCGCCTTTGATCAACCCTTCTACTAGCCTCGAGAAAAGCGTTGTATTTGGCCTCCTAACTTCTTCTTCCATTTCTCTTCTCTTCTCCCTGACCTTCTTAACCAGCAACGTCTCTATCTCTAGCCTTGCCTTCTTTGCTCTAGCGAACCTAGAGCATGGAAACTCAACCGCCAATGTGAAAACTCCTTCTAAAACCCTCTCAAAGATCTCCAACATCCCAAGCTCCACTTTGATCCCATACAAGCACTCAAAGACTACAGTGAAAGTGAGAGCTTTTGCCGAACGGTAGAGGCTAACCTCTTCCTTGCCTCGCCATTCGGTTTCAAGATGAGACCGGACAGTGTCACAGAGCTTAGGTACTAAGGACTCTAACCCATTGTAGCTAAGGCTATTAGCTACAATCCCTCTAAGGACACGATGCTTCTCGCCTTGTTTAGCCATGATGCAGTTCATCCCCATTAGCTGAACAGAAGACGAAGGCCATGAGCTCACCACCAAGTTAAACTCATTAGACAATATTAGCCTATTGGCTTCAGCTCCATTGACCACTATCGTTGGTGATCCCATGATTTTTGTCTTGAAGAGGTTCCCATGCTTGATGATCCTTGGATTTACGAAATCCTCGAACACTCTGTTGCTTTTCTGAGCTTTGTAGAACTCCATTGTTTCGCCTATCCATGGAAGCCCCATGTCTCCAGGAGGAAGCTTCTTTTTCGTCTTCTGCTGCTGCTTCTTTGGTGTGAATTTGTGAGGTTTCTTGCGTAAGAAGAAAAATGTGCTGGAGATTGTTGCAGCGATGCATAAGAAGACCCATGAGAGAAGAAAGTTTGGTTCTAGAGCCATTGTGTTTGTTTACTTGATTAACCAATTGTTAATGATCAAGTTTTGCACACATCTGGATTATGAGCTGCGTATTTATAAGTGGAGATTTTTGTGAATGTTTAAGGTCAAAACCCAGTGGGATTATTCTAATTTTCTTTCTTTGTTTTGAAACTTTTTTTTGTTCTGACACATGATTGATCTTCAAGATACAGTTCCTTCAGAGCTCAGGCAACAATATCTTCTTTTTGTTTTTTGTTTTTGCAGCGGACGGTGATACTAAACATGTTATGCAGATGCATACACATGTCTAATAGTGATTACAAAATTAGTTATGGATAGAACATATATTTCCTTATATGGAAATCATTAAATAATATATAGGACAATGCCATATCGAAATGTTTGGCTTCATGCTCTCCAATGTATATCTTCTCTTTGGTATATGAATTAAAAATCCGAATATTGATCCTCAACAACAAAAATTAGAGGTAGAAAAATATCTAAAAATACAGCTAGTTGTTGAAAAAACCAAAAAATAATAATAATTAATAGCTAGATTTATTAGTATATGCCATATGGAGAAAGTGTCTCTGTATCTCAGAAATTTTAGTAACACATGTTTGTAGATCTACTATACTATCTATTATCTACAAACGATCTTGATCAAAATTGATGACTTAATTAATTAAACTTCCAATATAACCAGCAAAAAAAATCTTAACAAATTAAGAAAAAGTGTATAGGTTGACTTTTGAATTATTTCTGTTTTTCTTGTCTTTTTTTTTGGTTGAATATGGGTGTGTGTGAGAGAGAGAAACAAATGCATGTGCTTGGAAGTTGGAATATGCTATAACCATGATTGTAAATCTTATATACAAAATATGAATCTGATTCCCATAACCTCCCTCTTAAATAATTTCATAATAGTTTTTTTTTTTTGTTCATATTATCATATATATAGTAATAGGTACATGTATGTAAACACACTTGCTGACCAAATTTTCATTAGACTTATATCATTACTTTGGGGGGAAAATAATATACGCGAATCCCTAAAGATCTGATTTGGCCGGCTGCTTCTGTTATGTCGAAGTTACGTTGCAAACTGCGTTAGATAGAGATCGGTGTGTATACTTATTTAATTATCCATCACATACATTAAACTAACCTTAAGGTGTATATACGTCCAACTAATCGCATAAATTATGCTTTAGGGAAACGAAAGCATAATTTATCACTCTAATTATGTCGAATATTTTTGGGAATTTATCAGTCTCAAACGTTTGCGTTATTTTCAGATGATAATTTGTGTGTATTTTATTGATGTTTTAAATTTGAACAGATTATTTTTCATGGCATTGTTCATGCACCTAAGATAAAATTATATAATTTTGATAGAAGAAAGGATAATTTGGAATAAGTAACAACGTAACGAATAATAGGGTAAGAAGTCGCTTTTAATAGATTCCTTCTAACAAACCATCTGCTCATATGAAAAGAATTTTTAAAAGTTTATTAATCTCGTCGCGGCACTAAGCAAATATGAGGCTACTTTACGTCGTCGGTTTCGTTAAATAACTTGCAGAACAAATTAACTTCTTATAGAAAAAAACAAAATAAGAAAGAAATGTTAGTTTAAGAGCATCTCCAATGTATTCCTTCATTTTTATCTCTAAAATGGAGTAACTCCAAAATGGAGTTGGATTTCTATCCAATGTATTTCTCTATTTTTTACTCCAAAAAGAATATTCTTAGTATATTCCTCATTTTCTATTTTATTATTAATTGCTAAAAATACACTTTATCTATAAAATTTACAAATTAACTCATTATTTTTTTTCTTTCAAAACTTTCACAAATTGTGATATTATTTGAATTTAACTATAAAAATATATTGTATATATCAAATAACCACAAGAGAATCACGTGTTTCGACATGTCATTATACCAGCAAATTTGTTATTTTTATTGATCTTTGCATAGTCAAATTTATTGGTTTTTTGCATGGTCAAATATATTGATTTTTGCATGGTCAAAGGTGTTGGATTTTGCATTGCATGGACAAATTTGTTGGCTTTTGCATCGTCAAATTTATTGATCTTTGCATGGTCAAAGACCTTAAGTTCGACATGAGAATTCATACATCTATAAATACCACTATATGTTTTTATTTCTATTCACAACAAAACTATTTCATAAAAATGTCTATTCGTTCTTCTGGATATTCTCAAGAAGAAGATAAATTTTTATGTCAAATTTATATGGAAATTTCGCAAGATCCAATCACAGGTATTTATCAGTCATCCGACCAGTTTTGGTCTCGTGTGGTTGAAGGTTACAACAAGGGCAAAAATACAACTTGGAGTGAACGTACAAAAAAATCTGTGCAATCCCGAATGCAAACTATTGTGAAAGCAGCAAAGAAACTCCATGGATGCATTAGACAATGTGAAAATAGACGTCCAAGTGGTGCTTCAAATGATGATATTGTAAGTTTTATTACATATTTTTCAAATTTTCATTTATTTATATTTTGTTTAAATAATAATTTTTTTAATGATATGCAGCTCAATCAAGCCAAAACAATGTTAGCAGAAGATCCAAATTTTAAAAAAGGTTGGAAATTCGATCATGTTTGGAATATTATAAAGAACTTTGAAAAGTTTCAAGATGGTGTCACTTCTACTAAACACGTATCAAACCCGTGTGGTTTTGGATACACATCTTCAGAGACGGAAAATTCTAACCATGATTCTGCTACACAAGCATCTCCAGGTTTGTCTTCATTTTCTCCAAATATAGGTGATGATGAGATAATTGGCGGATCACCTTCTCAACGACCAAGTGGAATAAAAAAATCCAAAATGAAAAGAAAAATTGATGATGGAACATCGGCTGTTATCAACTCTTTAGAAGAAGGAAACAAGCAACTTTTGGAGCAATTAAAGAAGACAAGTGCCCAAAGACAACAACATTTGGATATTCAAAGTAAGAACTACACCTTAAAAGAATTTAAGGAAGAAAACAAATTTTTGTTTCAAGACTTGAATTCGATACAAGATCCGAATCTTCGTGCATATGTTCAGAGTGAACAAACACGGATTTTACAAAAAAGGGCAGAGCAACAACAAAATCCACCTCAATCTGGTTCATTTGGACAATATTTTAATGATCTTGGTGGATCTGGAAGCGGTTTACCAGATTATTATTAGTCGTTTTTGCATTAAGTTTACTTTATGTTATTTCTAATTTCAGTATTTTTATGTATTTTTAAATTTAATATTAGTTTATGCTATTATAATAAAATTCCATATTTTTAATAAAAAATTTTGGTGTGCTGTTGTGCATATGTGACAAGTACATTACTTAAAACTTTTTGGAAAATAATAAAACCATAAAATTATTGTCTCCTAATATTTGTTAAAATTCATGGAAGACATGATATTGCTCATACTTGAATCAAAGTAAATAATGTCCAGCGAAAAAAAAAATGAGAAAAGAGTCCAAAGTCAACTAGAGGCATGACACGAATGTTTCATATTGATGCATGCCTCTCTATATCTTCGAGAGATGAGATTAGATGTTTTAAAATAGAATTTGTACCGTAGGGAGGAGGCAACGCACACTTACAAAGTGAAAAAAAAAATAAAGGACTAAATTATAAATAAAAAAGTTCAACTCTATTTTGGAGTTGAAAATGGAGTTACTCCATATTTGGAGGAAAAAATGGCATTTCCCCATTTTGCAGTTAAAAATGGAGTAGGGTTGGAGATGATTTTACTGCAAAATGGCATTTGGAGTAGAAAATGGGGTAGGGTTGGAGATGCCCTAAGTATTCCAATTATTCGATTATCTTAAAATGTAGCACTATAAAAAAAAAGTCAATTTCTGACTAATTTTGTTCGTCCGTTCTAATTCGTCAGAAATTAAAGTCCATCAAAAATTCATCGGAAACTATAGTTTTGTCTTGTAAACTAAAATTAGATTATTGAGAAGACAGAAGAGTGGCAGCCTCAAGAAAATGAGGATGGTTGACATTGGCATTGACAACAACAATTATAGAACGTTATGATTGTTGTCAATCATCATCAGTGGTCTAATTGTTCTATAAATGATCGATTAGCGAACCCTATTATATTCCGTATTAATAATTTAAGAATGTTTTTCTCGAAAAATGCAATTAGAACATTTGCATATAGATAGGCAATTAGCTAGGCACACACATATAGTATTTGTATGTATAAACATGTGTATGTGTACATTTGGTAGATTCTTTGAATGGTCGGGGCTTTTAGTGGGTTTGGTTGGTCGGATAGCTTTAAACGTTAAGAATGAAACTTGTCCGTATGTGTTGTTGCCCCAGTTTTGGAGTAATTCAGATTGAACCGTTATAACCATTAGTAGAAATTACCTAACTATTCCAACCAAATTTCATCTACCGCTTAACATTTTTGATAGATTAAACCGATTTAACCACATCGACAATACGGAGGTATTTGTTTCGAACCAAATTCACCTTTCTATTACTTTGACCTATCGGTCGACCAAAATAAATACATTACAAGTCTTCCAAGCCTAATACAATTCTGTATATTTATCCTAATAAAAAAGCAATATTCGTTTCATATGCCACGTCTTGACTCTTGTTATACTCTCAAAACCGGTAGGTTTAGTTGGTATTAGAAAATGGAAATGATCGTTTAGCACTTTCTCTTCAAAATTACAAATTACATGTCATACCATTACATTAAAGAACATTAATCATAAATTTGTACTTACAAAATTGATCATAATCTCTATGGCCCTAATCATTATGTCCGAGTATATATTATGTCCGGGTCACTAGGCCATTTTCTTGGAGAACTAACTCGTAAGTTTAATTCAGTCCTGAAAAGAAGAGCAATTAAACAAATAAATTTTGAAATAAATATACATTATAGATCATTTGCAAAGAAATGTAATCACTTATTTTAAAAATCAAATGATACTAGCGGCAAAACAGTTTGTCGTTTGTTGAACAAGTGACAGAAAAAATGAATTGGTGTTTTAGCGGGCTTTGAACTAAAATAGTGGAAATGTGGTTAAGTAGATTTTTTTTTTTTTTTAGTTTATTTATTAAGAAATAGAGAATTATCTCAAATGTAAAAAAAAATTAAACAACTTAAATGCGAAAAGACCAGCGTAGAAACGTCAATATCATGAGCTTAACAAATTATTCACATTACAATAGTATAAGAAAATGCAGAAGACAGAGGAGCAAATCCAGAGAGGATATACAGTATAAGAAGTGAATTATTTTGTGAAGCATCAAAGCTGGTTATAATTTTTCCAGACACACCAAAACCTACCACAATATTACATTTAAATATCTCTCTTTTTCATATTTTTTAATCTCTAATAAAAAAAAAAATTAATCTCTTCTTATTTCTTCATTGTGGGTCCTCTTCTCCCTCTGCATCTCCACATGCTACTAATGGCCTCGCTGTATCTATTATTTACCACTCTTTATTGTTACTAAAACTTAAATGTCACTTGAATGCAAACTATATGTCACTTGAATGCAAACTTAAATAAAATAGCAAAATAAACCCATAAATTATGCTAATTAAAGACTTAAAAAACACTACTCCCTCTGTTTCTTTTTAATTGTCGTTTTAGGATTTTAATTTTGTTTTATTTTAAATGTCGTTTTACATTTTCAATGCATATTTTTAATAAATTTTCTATTTTTATCCTTATTTTCTAGCTCATTAATAAGTGTGAACACATTATATAATGCATTAATAAGGGGTAAAACAAATAATTGTATTGTTTTATTAATATGTGTGAAAAAACCTTAAACGACACTTAAAAAAAACGGAAGGAGTATCTATAAACCAATTCTAATTTGCTATCCAATCTTGGGTTTTGCTATCCATAAGACGAAACGGAGAAGAGAGAAGTGACCTCTTATTTAGGTGTAATAAATATAGCTTGACCTCTCTTTTAACGTCAAGTGACAACTAATTAAAGTGTCTCCTTAGCTAATCTTAGAGAAGCACAAAACAAAAGAGTCTACGTTAGTCTACCTAGATTTTTGATTTGAGGATTGCCCTACATTTTAAGCACTAAAGAGTGGAAACTTACTTGGATTAATTAGCTTTCACATGATATCAGAGCTAGTTTGCATTTTAGATACAAAAATGTCCCGCAATAAACATAAGCAACGTAGACTGAGTTAATTAATTGTTGGGATATCAATCCAAATCCCACATCAGAAGTTTAAACAAATATTGTTTAATATATAAGTAATGTCCAACTCCAATTAGTATGAGGCCTTTTGGGAAGGAGCCCAAAAACAAATCCGTGCGGACTTTGCCACTTGGGCCTAAATCGGACAATATCATACTAGCGGGGAAGTTGTACATGGGCTTGAAAAAGCCCAAGAGTGGTATCAGAACCCGGGTTCAGAAAAGGTGGACCTGGAGAAATGGGTGTGGGCTGCATGTTCGTTGTGGGAGGGAGAGCCCTCAAGGTGACCTCGCGATTAGGGGTGTCAGTGCCTTGTGTCGAAAGTCTTCATGACGAAGCAGAAGGTCAGGCGGCGGGTTCCGTTGGTGATAACCGCGGTACAAGATGGATGCCATGTTTCGCTGGAAGAGAGGCCAATGGCTTGTGTGGTCCTTGGTTTGAGGGGAGGATTGTTGGGATATCAATCTAAGTCCCACATCGGAAGTTTAGACAAATATTGTCTAGTATATAAGTAATGTCCAACTATAATTAGTATGAGGCCTTTTGGGAAGGAGCCCAAAAACATTGGGCCCAAAGCGGACAATATCATACTAGCGGAGCCCAAAGATTAATTTTTATTGAAACGTAAGTAGTAATACTAATAGAGAGATAAATCATTTATACTCGTCCATGCCTTTGCATGAAAGATTAATTTAACTCTAATTTTTTTCTTTTTTTTTGTTTGCAGAATTGAAAATGTTATTGCAATCACCAGGGGTATTAAATGGGATAGTGTAAATGCACCTGCAACACATCAACTAACCACACACTCCTCCACCTGTTTGTATTTACTTCGAAACTTTCAAAAAACCCTTATGCTTCATTCCCTCTATTTATAAACCCTAGTTCCCGGTTTCATTTCACCACCAAGGACCACGCAACACCGTTTGCAAAAACAAAAAAAACATCTGCTTTCTCTCTGAATTTATCAGTTGAGTTTTCAGAAATGAGAGGGATGAAGAGTTTTACCATTTGGGCTCTCTTTGCTGCTTTACTGTCACAGCAGCTGTTTGCTTCTGTTGCTTCCATAAGGTTTGAGGATGCGAAAACATACTACTCTCCTCCTGACCCAAATGCAGGTAAGCAAAAAAACATACACACTTGCAACTTTTTATGCATTTTGATGTAATAAGAGTCTTGATTTTAGCTATTCTTTACTTGATGACTCTTTCTTTTTGTTTGACATGCAGGAACTCCTCCATCACACGGAGGATACACTCCAACTCCATCGACTCCATCACATACACCTCCTTCTAACTGTGGAAGCCCACCTTACGACCCAACTCCTCCAACTCCATCTCATCACACTCCAACTCCATCTCACCACACTCCAACTCCATCTCATCACACTCCAACTCCATCTCACACACCAACTCCATCATACACGCCTCCTTGCAACTGTGGAACTCCACCTCACGACCCACCTTCACACCCTTCCACGCCTTCACACCCTTCGACACCTTCACACCCTTCGACACCTTCATACCCTACGCCTTCAAATCCTCCTTCTGGTGGATATTACTCATCTCCTCCACCAAGTACTCCGGTCTATGTGACTCCACCAACACCCATTGATGACCCAGGCACACCCATCATTGGAGGAAGCCCACCAACTCCTATCATTGACCCTGGCACTCCTGGAACTCCTTTCGTTCCTGCTCCTTTTCCACCAATCACTGGAACATGCGAGTAAGTGACAAATATTCATCTACCTAACACTTACATTTAAGACATATATATGATGGGCTCTCAGTTCATGAGTCTTAATTATTATCTTTGTGCAGTTACTGGAGAAACCACCCTACACTGATATGGGGTCTGCTTGGCTGGTGGGGAACTGTTGGAGGAGCTTTTGGCACGGTCAGTACTCCCAGTAGCTTCCCAGGGTTTGATCCTCACATGAACCTTCTTCAGGCACTTTCCAACACTCGCACCGATTCCATTGGAGCTCTCTACCGTGAAGGCACAGCGTCTTGGCTAAACTCCATGGTCAACAATAGGTTCCCTTTCACAACCCCTCAAGTCAGAGACCACTTTGTTGCAGGACTTTCTTCAACCAAGGCAGCCACAAAGCAGGCCCATACATTCAAGCTTGCCAATGAAGGTCGTCTAAACCCCTGAATCTGAAAAGAAGAGGGTTTCATTTCTCAGTTGTTTGTTGGTTTGTATTAAAAACAATCTTAATTAATTATCCTATGTTGTGAGTGTGCTCAGCAGAGTTTTAAGTGTCCTATATAGCTTCTAGTAATATTTATCATGCTGTTTCAAAATTTTCTTGATCTTAAATAAGTTTTATTACTTCCCCTGTTACTCAATCATTGTTTAAGAGCGTCCAAATAAAATGCATTCCATGCAAATAAATCTGAACGAAGACAGAAGCATTGCATTTTGTTTGATAATAACACGAACTGCATGAAGCTATAAATAGGATCATAAATTAACATTAATATCAAAAGAAGAAAAGAGAGATTTCAACATATTTCATGCATAGACGACCAAGGTACAAAAAAAAGTCAAAAGTCTAAATATACATTGACATGCCTAGAGACCAACACAATGTCATAACTGCTCCATTAAATTGCTCATAAGCAAAATAATTTTAAAATCAGGCCAAAGTGATGTGTCTCACAACTGGATGTATTTCCAGAAAAGACGAGTCCATGAGAGAGAGAGAGAGAAAGACCAAACATTAAGGTATAGCATTAAAGAAGGGGCAGTACTACATCAGAGGTGTGGTGTTACTGTAATAAACTCGAGGAGTAAATATTGCAAGATGGTCTCCATGCATTCAAGTTTCAAACCCCAAGTTCTACCCACCAATGAATATTACCTTTAATGACTCTCTCTACTAATGTCAGAAAAATTGCATTAATGATGATATTGAGTTAGTGTCATGGTTAGGAGACAGCATCTTTAGAGGTTTAGGAATATCTCTATCCCAAGTTGTTTTTTTCTCTTGCTCTATATATGATCTTATGACTGATGCTACCTTTTGAATATATAATGATCAACACAATCCATGTGAAACCTGATAATAATGGTCTCTGCATTTTCTGAGGGTATGAAAATTGTAAGTAGCATAGTGTTAAGGTTGAAATCATTCTCCATGGCATTATCATTGATCAGCCTTTGTAAAAGAGATCTGTGCCCTCTCTCATGCCTTCAACATAAACAGAGAGTGTTAAGTGGTAAAGTCTTTGCTAGTTAAGTGTAATAACCTGCAAAACTGAATTAAGAATTGAAAAAAAAGTAAACATTTCTTTCATAATTTCATAAAAAAAGAAAACATTTTTTCATAATTTCATAAAAAAAAACGAAAACATTTCTTTCATAATTAAGATGTCTTTCATAATTTCAAATAAAAGAAAACATTTCTTTCATAAATTCATAAAAAAGAAAACATTTCTTTCATAAGCTGCAACACATGGGGATTTGCAGCATATGCCACGAAAGAGTGATCTGTCCACATAGACTGTTGCCCACTATAAGTTCATGCCACATATTCTTCTGTGGAAAAAAAAAAAATATATATATATATATATATATTATAAGTTTATAGCTACTCAGCTCATATGCAATTGAAACATGTTCATCTTGATAATGTATATAGAGCATATAGAGAATCTCATTAGTAACAGAAATCTTAATATCTCTAAAATGTATAAAATCAAGATGATAAAAGTAGGCATGACCAAAATGGAACCGTAACCGTATTTCGGATTGTAACCGTACCGTTTTCAAACTGTAACCAGACCGTAACCGTGTCAGACGGTTA
The DNA here is from genome assembly GCA_002933935.1 of Eutrema yunnanense. Taxonomy (NCBI): domain Eukaryota; kingdom Viridiplantae; phylum Streptophyta; class Magnoliopsida; order Brassicales; family Brassicaceae; genus Eutrema; species Eutrema yunnanense. The sequence goes on along the minus strand of PKML01019413.1, from coordinate 539,593 downwards.
AAAATCGTAACCGTTAACCGTAAAAATATATTAGTTATGGTTAAAAAAAATATTAACCGTAACCGTTAATTAACCGTAACCGTATCAAAACCGTTGGTTAACTGCAAGGTTAAACCGTAAAATTTTAACCGTAACCATTTTAAAAATAAAATTATATATACTAATAATTATAATTAGTTCTGTAAAATTAAAAATTCAAAGAAAATTATATGTTAACTATAGCAAATGCAAATCTAACAAATAGAAATATTAATTAAAACTTAAATGTGCTAGACTAATTAATATTTTTCTAACAAATATAAAAAATATTTTAACAAAACAGTTTGATGAAGAAATATACTCATTCTGTTTCACAATGTTTGATTTTCTGAATATTGCACATGAAATAAGAAGCAATAAATGCTTAATTATTTGTTGTTTTATTTCTATAAAAGAGTTTATTATCTTCTTCTCGATTACATTTTTCTCTCACGTTCTTAACAAAAAATCATCAATAACCATAAGAGATTTAAGCAAAACAAGAAAAAATACATAGAAAACAAAGGAAAAATATAAACAAACCAACAAAAAATTAGAAAAAGAATATTAATAAATTTTTTATTTTTTATTATTCTAGTTTATCAAATTTATAATTATTTAATTATAAATCATGAAATTAACCATTTATTGTCATCAGGTAACCGTAACCGTATCTAACCGTAACCGTATTAACCGGACTCGTATTTAACCGTAACCGTTTTAACCGTATATTAAACGGTTAAGGTTAAGGTTAAAAAAAAATCTAACCGTAACCGGTGGTTAAATAACCTTAACCGCATTAACCGTAACCGTGGTCATGCTTAGATAAAAGACATTCACCAAATCAGACATTCCACAATAAGCAAGATATTAAACCACAATCTCGCATGCATATGCAATGCAATAAACCAAATCATATCAATCCAAAGGAGATTACGTATACTTGCCTAAACCAATTTCTAAACTTAAGCGTGAACGCTAATTAACAAGATTCGTAAATACAGAAGATGATACGAGCTAAGATATCTCGACCGGCGAGGGATTAGCAAGCGTTTAACGGCTGGATTTCGAAACACCGTGCCGTTTTCCTTACTTGGTCATAAAATCCTTTTTATTCAATGCGTCATGTTAATTAATTAATCTGAAAAAATTCCAAGCTGTGCTCCGTTTAGCGTTTTCAAACTTAGAGTTCATGCCGTCTTCTCCTCGAAGCGCTTCTTCTTCTTCTTCTTCTTCTTCTTCTTCAATTAACATCTTCTGCAACACGATAATTAATCATTCCCCAAATTACAAAATTGCCTTCAAACTCTCCCGCTTTAAATGAAAGCTTCGTGTTGTTTTGAAGGCAAATTCTCGGAATTGTTATGGGATCTGCAGCTTGTAACGAATTGTCTTCGAATTGGATTGAATCATTAAACTATAAATGCTGCTAGTGTCATATAAAGATAGATCTGGAGGAGTTAAATTGTCATCTTTCCTCTTTTGATGGATCTATATTTACATGAATTCACTATTCTTCAAGGACTACACCATTTTGTTTCCTTTGCAAATTGGATGCATTGATAGATTCTTAGGCTTGATTTGTTCAATAAGAAATGGTTTCTAATCGTTTTGAAAGAAAGTTGCCTGCTTTAACCTACATCTTGTACAGATTAAGACAGATGCCAGAACACATGCAGCAACAAAACAACATTTAGCTATGAGAGTTTTCACTCATTTAATCCGACAGGACATGTAACTGGTTTGGTTGCTCTGTTACAGTAAAAGTTAGGTCTTTTATGTGTTTTTTGTTGCTTTTGTAACATGAAATTTTGGTTTGCTATTATTATAAATGATCATGGTGAGAAATGCACCAATGTTACTAATTCATGATAGGTGCTGACAAAGTGATACGAGTCCTCCTTGAGAGTCAGAGAATGGTATTGAGATGACTCCGAAGATGGTACGTCTCTTAGCTCCATTTTCTTGTAATATCCAAAACATTATGACACAAGGTTCTATTAGTAGTTCCATCTTAATTAGGATACAACAAGACCAATTTATCTTCTTCTTTTTTTGTTTTATTGTGAAATGGTTCTCAATATGCTTAAGCTGTTGTTGCGCTTTGGTTTTCAGGTATAAATTTCTTTACTCGCGGAATCTTACTCGAAGCGTGAATATCAATCGCATTCCTTTCCTATATGCTATATATCCGCTCTAAGATACCTTCCAAGTCTCATTGCACGAACAGAGTCTCATATACTGCAGAGTGTTAATCCGAGGACTTGTACCACCAGCTTTGATTACTCGTTGACAAAGACCTTACACAATCCTCTTGTCTCTTAATTCATCACATGTCGCTGGATCAAGATCTTGATTCATTGAAGTAATTAGGCAAGACTCTCAAATCCACAACCGTTTTGCATTTCAGTGGCATTGTCTAGAGATTAGTAATCATGAGGTACGATGTACGATCTCTCTCGTGTAAATTCTTGCATTAGTAAGTGGAAATCTTGAGCTGATAAGAGGAAAAAAAGAGACTGTCCTCTGCGGTATGAGAACGGGAGGGGAAAAAGGTTTTGGCCTTTAGCCTACCTGTTCAATGAACAGTGTTCATAATACTCAATGTCTATATACTTAGAAAGATCTAGATGTAACCGGGATGGACCATGGGTATGCAGCTATTGCATCTCGATAAAAATTGCATATATTTTATAGGTCACAGCGACACAGTTTGATTTGAATAGGCAAATAGTATGGAAAGCAACAGGAATTACTCAGAGATTTTTATGACAAGACCCTGTTTTTTGGGGTTAAATCTCTTGTTTTGAAATTATTGGCTGGATGGTTCACATATACTGTATACATATAAATAATCAAAATACATGTAAATTAGGTCCCTCTCAAATCGTTACCCGTCTGCATTTTAAGTTTTTAACCGTAAGTGTAGCATGAATTATATATATATGCATAAGATCGATCTCAGACCAGGAAAGAAGCTTATATATGACTTAATTAAACAAGTTGGAGAGGTGGTTGGTCTTGATCGGAGGGATTCTGATTTGGTTCGAGCAGATTAACCGGAATATAACTCCGGTTATACTGCTCCGACTGATGAGAAGATGATACACCTGACTCATAAACCGTCCCTTGATGTATCACACTCGATTCCTGCTGATGTAGTCCCGCCCTTTCAGTAATCTGCAGAAGTATATATAGAATTTTCACATTTAAAACATTGCTTACAGAAAAGAATAATAATTCAAAATGCTAAAAAGAGGTATATATATAAGACCTTGGATCGGAGATACATGTTATCGTTTTGCAGCTCGATTTCCTACATGAAAACAACAAAAAAGGAAAGCGAGGATTAGAAAGACAACTTGTGCATAAAGTAGGAGTGAAGTTACTTGCTGAGGAAGATAGGTTTTACCCTTTTTTGCATGTACTCTATCTCTGCAACTAACATCTCGTGCTGAAAAAGAAAAAAAAAACAACGAGCAAGAATCAGATAAAAGTCATGAACACAATATATCCAAGCACAGGGGATTGAATGAAACTATAGTAATTAATTAACCTTCTTGGAGCGGACGCGACTGATGCCTTTCTCAAGCCTACCTTCGAGGTTCTTGAGTTCCTTGAGGTTCAAGGAACCAAGAGATTCACCAAGAATGTGTCTGTTCAGATTCTGAATGTCCCGAATTTGTCTCCGAAGCTTAGACGACTCTTGCTGATAGTACTTCATCAATTTTGATACATGATTGACACAACAGGTCAAAGTCAGAAAATGAAAATGGAATATTGTAAAGAAGAAAAAAAATAGCGAAAACTTAATCAAAAAAAGTTGATCAATTAATTCATTGATGAAGCTTACCTGAGTATTAGCTTCGGTGACGGAAGGAGGATTAACGGCGTCGGAGCAAGCTTTCTTGTACCTTTCGATCGTTCCTCTCACACTTTTCATCGTACGATTTCATCAACATCCACACAAAGGAAAAGATTTAAAGTCAGCCTAATCAATTTTCAAACTTAAACCCACAAAACTATAACACTAACGGAGAATGAAATAGTTTAAGAGACTGATTTTAATATTTTTTACCTTTGGATATTAAGCAAATCATATATTATAATAAAAATAGGTGTATTAGGGAGGATATTAAGGTTTTGAAACAGAAAAGTTTTGTCCGGCTAAAAACCTTAAATTCAACTACAAAAGAGGGTTATTGGACCAGTACTACGTACCATATGATTGGTTCTCCTTTCTTTTTTGGCATATTTTTGCTATTTCCTATTAAAAACAGCGACATTTCACTTTTTTAAAAATTATATATGTATAATCAAAGTTCAAGAAGACCCTAGTTTAATCCTCACAAAAAAAATGTAGTCCTAATTTGAAAAATACAAGAGAAAGAAAAAGAACTAGCAAATCGGAGAGAAAAAAAAGGATGGAAATTGAATCTCATATGCTCTTCGTTAATGATATATTCTACTATAATATATATAAAAAATACGAGAGGCAGTTAATTAGAAGGCTATAAGCAATTAAATACATATTGTACATCCTATAAAACACATCTATATTATTTTCTACGCATGCTTAATCTATTTGGTGATCGATTTGACCAAAAATTGCATTGATGGATCGTTTGAAATATTAAGACCGGGTTCATTAATTAACGACGTTAGGTATTAGTCATTTGGTGTTTGTTGTTTGAAGGACTATATGGGTGCTAATGTTAGTGATGTCTAATTTAATTTAATTTAATTATTTTTGGTGGTAAGGGAAACAAGAAACTCCATCAATATATGAAACCTTATTATAAGCTTATCAAGAATTGAATTTGTCTACCAATGTGTCCAAAATTTCACATAACACAAAATCCAAATTAGATTTTAGGCTAGTAGTGTCTAATTGGGTTTAAAAACACTACAAGACAAAAAAAAAAAAAAAAAAAAAAAGAGTGATCTTTAAGTGAATTTAGATTTCCTATATATAACATTTATGCTTTTTTCTATCATAGATAGATAAAAATCATACCTGAAGTGTAGGTTAGCATTACAACATGTGTATGTGTGAATATTGAGGCAATTATTATTATTTTTTTATATATTGAGGCAAATATTGTTTTAACCAAGAACGTGAAATTCATATAAATCCTTAGCAAAACTGAAAAAGTAATATGTTTGTATATGTTACGTTTTCATTTTTCACCATTTAATTCACATTGTGTTGTCTGATCGAAAGTTGAGGTTGAAAGATATCAAAAGACATTAAAGCATGAGGAATGAGGATGTTTAAAACAAGAAAGAGAGTATAAATTTAAGCTACACATTTGAAAATAGAAACCTAGAAAATACAATTTTCTACATACCTAATGCATTCCTCTTTAATCAGATTAGTTAGGTATTTAATTAAACATACTTTTATAAGTCATGTCACATACACATTTACTAAATATAGATATTTAGACGTTAGTGAAAAATAAAAAGATTATTTATTCGTTGTGAAATTTAAGTTGTAACTACAAAATTTCTAGTTTTATTTATGGGATAAGAGTTGACTAAAAAAATAGATTATAGTCATATACCATGTTCTAAAAAGCGGCCGTCTAGGCGCTAGTCGGCGGTGGACCGTCGCGATTAGTGTCTAGGCGGTCGCTTAGGCGGTCAATCGATTTTTTTCGTCGAGTCAACGCTTTTTTATAAAAGTCAACGATTTTTTCGAAAAATTTTTTTTTTTTTTTTTTTGTGACGGACATATGGTCTGTTATAAAGTTTTTGAAATACATCTAGAAGTACAACACACATGATAATTTGATCATTGAATAAGATGATGAAGATTTTCTCTCATTGTACTTTTTTTTGTCTCTCAANTTGTCTCTCAATATCAAGACAAATCTATTTTTTGCATCATATGTTTGTACTTCTTTTTTGTTTTTGGAATTTATATGTGAATTTGAACTTAATTTCCTAATGTTTTGTTACTTTGATAATAAAAAAAAACTTATTTCATACTTGTTTTGATTTATATATTCATAACTTATAACTTATATACATATAAACTTTAAAATTAAAAAAAAATGTTCAAAATTAATCGCTGATTAATCACCGCTTTTCAGCCTAGGCGCAAATCGGTGCCCGACCGCCCGCCTAGCGCCTAGCGCCTTTTCGAACATTGGTCATATAACACCCTCAACTCTATAATATTAATTTACCCCCAAAAAAACTCTATAATAATTATTAAAATAAATAATTCTAAAACAATTATCATTAACAGACAAAGAATCAAAATGTTGAACTGAAAATGAGCTGTTAATAGCTGGAAATTTATAGAGAAATGGAAATGACAAGTCCCCAACTTGGAGTGGGGAAAATAATAATCAAAAAATCAAATTTTCTGATAAAATTTTGTTTTTCTTGATTGATGGATGAGATTAATTAGTGTGACTCAACAACAAGCTTTGTCCCCGAAATATTTCTTGATTTAACAGACCAAATCACCGAAAGATTTAGAGAAGTGTCAGAAGACAAACACCCTAGTTTCCCCCTAGCTAGTGTATCAATTTTTAAGGAATCTACTTAGCTTTATAGCCATACATAACATATATAATATTATATATTGTCTAGAACCCTACTTTTTCACTACTCTGATGGAAACCTAATGATCAATCTGCAGAAATAAACCTGATGGTTCATCAAATTGATCGAAGTGTCTTGTAGAAACTGACATACATAGATACATATAGATGCTATTTTAAGGATTTAATAGAAGAAGAAAACAAAAAGTGATTCTGGAACAAGGTATGGTGATGCTTATTAATTTATCATAGAAGACCTCACAGCTTTAATTTTTTTTTTTTTGGGTAAAACTCACAGTTTTAATTTCACACATAGAGAGAAGAAAAGAGATCAGAATTTCCCCCAAAACAAAACTAGGGTTCCGAGTTTTAACAAACCCTAATTTTGGTAAACATATAAATCAGAGTTTTCCTATAGAGAATTGAGGCTCAGAGAACCTTATCCACTGAGAGAGAAACCATAAAGATTGATGAAAATCCATAATAATAATAAAAAAATCGAAAATTTATTGAAAAAAAGAAAACGAAAAAGAGAATCAAGATCTAAAGAAGTGAATAGATGTATATTACCTGTTGTTAGCGTACTCGTAGAGACGACCTCGAGTGGAGAAGATGACAAGAGCAACCTCAGCATCACACAAGACAGAGAGCTCATAAGCTTTCTTGAGCAAACCATTGCGTCGTTTGCAGAAAGTGACTTGACGATTCGTAGTGTTCTCTATCCTCTTTATCGCTATCTTCCCTCTCCCTATCTTCTTGCTGCTCTCTGCTACTTCATTACTCGCGCCACCCTCCATTTATATAAACCCTATTTAAAGTATAAACGCACCAAACGTAATCAAAACACACACGAGGGAGAGAGAAAGAGAGAGAGAGAGAGAGAGAGTGAAAGAGAGATAAAATCTTTTTGCACTCAAACTACTATAGCTACTATCCAAGTTTCTGAGATTTCAATGGAGAAAAGGAGAACCTTTGATTAAAAGAAATGGGGGTTTTAAGGATTAAATGAAAAAAAACAAAAAAACCTAAATTTGGTCACTCCAAGATTCAAGGATTGAATGAAGAAAAAGGAAGAAGAACCTTTGATTACATACTTGGATTTTAGGTTAATTTTAGTGCAAAGTAGTAATAACCATACCTGGGTTTGCAAGATTATATATGATCAGAAAGAAAAGAAGGAGAAGCGAGAAGGGAAGATGAAATCTAAGAGAATTAATTTTGTTCTTGCCTGAAGATACTATTCTTATTATTAACTGCTGCTTCCTACTTTATTTTGTTTTGATTCCTGTTTTGGTTTACATTTTCTTTTAGAGGAATATTTCTTTGAAAGTATATATATTTTTTTTTTGACGTCAATTCTTTGAAAGTATTTAAAATCCAGTTGCAGAAAACAGAAGGTTTGGTAGTTTTTATTTCAAACTGAAATGTTATAGAAGAAAAAGAAAGAAGGAAAATGGACCACTAGTCTAACATTTTCCCAAAAAACTCATACCCAATTCTTTTAATTCTCTATATATGTGTACATTTAGATTGAAATTTGAAATTGATGGGAATTATTAAGAGGTAGAAAAAATCAAAATGGAAATAAGAAAAAAAAAAAAAGAAGAAGAAGAGAGTTGGGTTTGGATTGGGTGGGAGAGCATTGAAGGAGGACCATCCAATTTTTCTTTCATGTTTAGGGGAAAAAAGAGAGGTATGGGCTCTGTTTCTCATCAGAATCACCTTTTAGAAATTCTCCTTTTTCGGTAATAGTCCTTTTTTTTGCTCCTTTTCTTTTAATAGCCCTACTCCTATATCGTTAATATTATTAATAACCTGGAATTATTATTATTTGAATAATCATATATTCCAATTAAACCAATATCCAACTGACATGATAAGATAAGAATTTGCGTGTGTTTATATTGGTGTTATATAAAGTGTTACAACTTATTAACTACCAAGCGAACCAATGAATGAGATTTTAGATGTTAAAAGAAGATTTTACGTCCAAGCTAAAAAAAGTTCATAGCATTTTAGCTCAAAAAATAAAAAAATTTGTGAATGCAAAGGCAAAACACAAAGAAAAAACAATTATCTGTGCTATAAAAAATGCTTGATAAAAATGGCAATCAAAGAGTATGTAGTTTAATTGGTTTCGTCTTTCCAAAATCTTATGTTCGAGTCTTATTCTTGGACATTAGGTTAGGGACGTCCAACGGCATCTTTTGACTATTGAGGATTTTTTTTTTTAATATCATATTAATCTGAAATTAATCGAATAGTTAGAAGGTATTAATCTTTATCTAAAATTTTTCAATTATATTTTGCAACATAATATTAACACAAAAAAATATATATATTCGAGTACTAATCCTAAAAACTAAAGTTATTAAAAAAAAAAAATTTATCCTAAAATCCAAAATTAATAAAAACAAAAAAAAAA
>PKML01019413.1:508492-528871 GCA_002933935.1 Eutrema yunnanense | reverse complement strand
AAAAAAAAAAAAAAAAAAAACAAAAGATTGTAATATAGAGCAAAACTTCGATGGGGAAAAAAAGAGATATGATTGAAAGAATTACGGTAACACAAATTAAATGGAGATCAATTTGGATGGCTCTCAATTTGATTAAACAAACATCAAGAAACAATTCGAATTAAAATGAGAATACAACACTCTTTGATAAAATAAAAAAGTTCTCCGACTCTTAGGCCATAACCCAAAATAATTAAAGACTGTAGTTTTAGTCTAGGAAGCCTCGAGATGGAACCAGATAATTGCATGTAAAAGAACACATCTTTACAACAAGTTATAAGTAAATAATTTTGTTTACTATATAGTTAGTCTATGGAATTAATCGATCTTTGACTTGACTTTTAAACTCAGAGATCCATGATTTTTAGTTTCAAAGCCTTTTATAGCCACACACGAAGAAATAAATATATACGTATAAAATGTTTTATTTTTTTCCATATTATATGGAATGATATAGCCCAATGATATATTCAGATGTCAAAAAAAAAAATATATATATATATATATATTTGAGATTCGACGGCATCTCTTCGTCCCATAATTATTTACTGGTAAATAATTAGTGAGAAACAAAGTTAATAATTTTCCAAAAACCCTTCTCATAGATTCAAGCGCATACTCTCTATTGACCAATCTAGGGTTTCTCTTAAACCTGTCTCACTTGTCATCCTCTTCCGCTGTCGCCAAAGATTGAGTCTTTTCAGGTATTAATCTATCTTCCAGTTTCTGCGATTTTCCGACAAAACACGTTTGGCTTCCTTCTGTTTCTTGTCCTGTTTTGCTTTTCCCTTATCTGGATTTTATAACAGATCTCTTTCACGGGATTTGTATCTTTTCGACTTCTTACGGCCATGAATTCTTCGTATATGATGTCCAATTTCGTTGTTGGGCTGTTGAGAAAACGATTCGCAACTTTTTTGCATCTCACATATCCGCTTTACTCTGTAGCAATTCGCTTGCATCTGCCATGCATCCTGTTCTTTATCTGGGTTTAGTTTTCTGTGTGTTTTTTCAACTTAATTGATGTGTACGATTGATTTTGTGTGATTGAGTTCTCTTTCTGCTATGAATCTCGTTACATATGACTAAAGTTAGTGGGCTGTATTATGAAAAAATTTGAACTTTATTTAGGTTGAGTATGATTTCAATTTTTAAAGCTCTCAAACTAGCTCCCTATTAAGTTAGTGGGCAAGTTGTTTGGGTATGACGAGATAAAAACATTAACTTTCCATCTTTCTGTGAATCAGTTCTGGCTTCACCGGATAGTTAAGACGCCGAAATTGAGTAAGAGATAACTTTATTCTGAAAAAATGGAGACTAAGAATGAGAAGTCTGATGTTTCAAGGGCCGAAGAGATGAAAAATCAGGCCAACGAAGCTTTTAAAGGTGTCTTTTTGTTAACGTTAACATAATCTTGTGTAATCAGTATTGGTTTCGACTCTCCTTTTCTTTTGATTTAGGAACAGCTCACTAAATGTTGTTAGTTGCTTACAGGTCACAAATACTCCCATGCTATTGATCTATATACACAAGCTATTGAACTCAATGGCAATAACGCTGTGTATTGGGCAAACCGTGCATTTGCTCACACAAAACTGGAGGAATATGGGAGTGCAATACTGGATGCATCAAAAGCCATTGAAATTGATTCAAAATACTCAAAGGTATCATTCTGTGACAAGATGTTGCTTTTTCTTCTTCTCACGTATATTCAGCCTTATTCGCTGATTATCTACTGAATCACAGGGCTATTACAGGCGAGGTGCTGCGTATCTTGCCATGGGAAAATTTAAGGATGCCTTGAAGGATTTCCAACAGGTTATTGTTTATAGTACGCGCATTGTGCCATTTAAGTTATTGTTTCTTACCTCTTATATATTCTGAACTTTATGAGTGAGGGAGTCGGCTAATGTCAAAATACTAAGTATGAAATGTTGTGGGCGTCTAGCTTGAACGCACCCAAAAGGTCACAACTTGACGTTTTGATCTGATTAAGTGATAAGATCCTGGAAGTTTGATAGTAATGTGAGAAATCCAGTTTGGTATCTGTTAAGAGAAATCTTTGTGTATGGTATTGCTGACATAGTCTGCTATTTATATTTTAGGTAAAACGGATTTCTCCTAATGACCCAGATGCCACAAGAAAGCTAAGAGAATGTGAGAAAGCAGTGATGAAACTGAAATTTGAAGAAGCAATCTCTGTACCTGTTTCTGAAAGGCGCTCAATGGCTGAGTCTGTGGACTTCCACACAATAGGTATACTCCATCTACTTAGCTTATCTTGCCGTTGTCTTATAGCATGCAGTTTGCTCTGTCACCCCTGGTTCTTTCTTCTCTTGTTATGCCATATTGCCATGCCTTTGATTCAGTAGTTGACAAATGGTTGAGTGTAGCTTTAGACTAGTAATCATTCTTCTACCTATTGTCACATAATAGGGAACAAACCCAGATCATCGTTCATGCCCACCAAAACGGCTTTAGCAGCAGTTGTTGCAGCAGTAATGGTGGTGGCGGTCCGGGGATTTGCCACAACTGAGATACTCATGGTGTTGGTTTCGGTGGTATTAGGGACATATTGGTGGGGTAGCTTCAGTGGTAGTAGTGTCTTTTCTCTGGTTAAATCCTCATCCTAGGATCATTTTCATGCATATCGAAGCCTGGATGTGTTTCCTTTCCTGGATACTCAGTTGAGAATTGAATAGTTCAATGATATTGATCAAAACCATCTCTACAAGAGTGGAACATTTCATAGATTTTCTCCTTTTTTGTTTTTAAGTTGGCATACCTCTTTTGCTTTAACTATTAGCAATATAAGGTGTCCATGGCTCTTAATAGTTAACATTTAATGAAAACTGGTGGTCATTGTTTTAGAGGTTTTAACCCTTAGTAAATTTTACTGATATTCTTCTTTTCATTTTCATTGTAGAGGTTGAGCCACAATATTCTGGTGCTAGAATTGAGGGAGAGGAAGTTACCTTGGATTTTGTGAAACATATGATGGAGGATTTCAAGAACCAAAAAACACTGCATAAACGGTGCGTTTTTAAATTGTTTGGTGGTGTTAAACTTAATTAACACAGTGATCATCTGTTCATGCCTTGTTGCCATAATATTTGTAGGTATGCATATCAAATCGTCTTACAGACAAGGCAAATCTTGCTAGCACTGCCTTCCCTTGTTGATATTAGTGTACCTAATGGCAAGCATTTCACGGTTTGCGGTGATGTTCATGGTCAGGTAGGCTTTGGTTTCACCCCCTCTCCTCACATAATTTTTTCTCTCAAGTAAATCTGAGAGGCTTGAGTTTTCTTGTTCATACATGCTTGAAATTGCTGTAAACCCTGCACATACTAACCTATTCCCGAGCTATATCTATGAAATTAGATTTTATTGTGGTTCTTTCTATTTCTCATATCTTGATTTTGTTGGCTAGCCTGCTCCCTTATACATTAGCTAGGGCTGTGTAGTGTGTTGTACTGGGTGTGCTTGACACGCTATTTTATTTTTGCAGTTCTATGACCTCCTAAATATTTTTGAGCTTAATGGTCTTCCTTCTGAGGAGAATCCTTACCTTTTCAATGGCGACTTTGTGGACAGAGGCTCATTCTCTGTTGAGATCATCCTCACATTGTTTGCTTTCAAGTGCATGTGTCCATCATGTAAGTTCTTTCAATTGCTCTGAACACTTGCTGTAATACTTCTTTGATGTTCAAGTTTATAATCGCTTTTGCTCTCATCGACAAGGATTAATATAATCTACTTTTGTCCCATGGGGTTAAAATGTTCCAATTCAATTGCAAATCGCTGTTTACCCATATTTGTATTTACAAATTTGCAGCCATATACCTAGCCAGAGGGAATCATGAAAGCAAGAGCATGAACAAAATATATGGTTTTGAGGGTGAGGTTCGGTCCAAGTTGAGTGAAAAATTTGTGGATCTCTTTGCTGAAGTTTTCTGTTACCTACCGTTGGCTCATGTTATAAATGGGAAGATATTCGTGGTGCATGGAGGTCTCTTCAGTGTTGATGGCGTGAAACTCTCAGACATCAGAGCCATTGACCGATTCTGTGAGCCTCCCGAGGAAGGTATGTTTCATCATACACATCTTTTGTAAGATTGCTTCTGTTACAACATCTAATCTGGGTAATGGTTTATTCAGGATTGATGTGTGAACTGTTGTGGAGTGATCCTCAACCTCTCCCTGGAAGAGGCCCAAGCAAGCGAGGAGTTGGTCTATCATTTGGTGGAGATGTAACGAAGAGATTTTTGGAAGACAACAATCTAGGTTAGTGTGGTGACTTGTTATATCTAGAGTTCGCCAATTGATTCTTTAGATGGCTATTGACTATCTTTAATGAATCTGGAAGATTTGGTGGTACGATCACATGAAGTCAAAGATGAAGGTTATGAGGTTGATCACGATGGTAAACTCATCACTGTCTTCTCCGCACCAAATTACTGTGATCAGGTAACTCAAAAACTCCACTGTTTTAAGTTTCGAAACAGCACCAAATTACTTTATTCTTACTTAACATGGAATGATATTTTTATTCTTACTTAACATGGAATGATATTGTTGCAGATGGGTAACAAGGGAGCCTTCATTCGCTTTGAAGCTCCAGATATGAAGCCAAACATTGTTACATTCTCAGCAGTGGTGAGTGTCTTGTATCATTGTTCTTGTGACTGTTTCACAGAAACTGGAATCTTGAAACCGGTACATCATTTGATTTTGAAAACTCTTCTGATTAACCTAATATTGTGATTTCACAGCCTCACCCGGATGTGAAGCCAATGGCATATGCAAACAATTTTCTCAGGATGTTCAACTAACTAAGCAAAAAGCTTCTTCAACTCAAATGCTATGCTAAAGACTCAAGACCAAAAGTGTTTCAGAAACATAATGATATAAGTGTTTTTTTTTTTCCTCATCTTCTGCAGTTTTTCATGTTGTTCCAGAAAAAGGGAGCCCATGATAATTAAAAGGTACAGTATCCGGATTTAATCGGTTTTCTTCTTTTTGATAAAGATGTTCCCTCTTCCTCTAAAGCTTATCCAGTAACTTTTTTCTCTTTTGTCTTGTGTTGTAAGAGGGGTAATGGATCATTCTTATTTTTTTAGATGAAAATCTTGTGATTACACAACAAAAGAGTGACCAAATGATCCCCCAAAACTCTCTGTACAAACATGTTTTCTTGAATCAAAAATGAAAAAAAAATAATCAAAGGGTGGTTTCATAAAGCTTCTTGTCTGCTCTTAAAACAAGTAGATTCTTTTTGAAATAGGATTTGATTAACATATTCAGACAAATACAACAAATAAAGACAGAAGTCAGAGTGTATAGTTCTTCCAACAGTTTTTCTCAGTTTTTTTCCCTTCTCTTGTTTGAGTTTGTACAAATGGTGAGCTGTTGAATACAGAGTCTAAAGAGAAAGCAATTAATACTATTGTTTTCCCCTCCCCACATGAGCTGTTTCAGATCAAAATAGCTCCGTAAGAAGGAAGTAACCTGCAGATTCTCATAAGATCCCTCCATGAATTTTGCAGAGAATTTGACAAAACATGAGCTTTGTTTATCAACCAACTGCAACTGAATCACAGAATTATAAGCCCTCTTTTGTAGATAAACATAGGCATCAGGTGATCCGAGGAAATAGCATCCAATGTGCATACTGTTAACTATATGATTTGTTTGATATATATATATATATATATAGTGATTACTGTATATGATTTGTTTGATATATCTATGCATGTCTATATGGAGAAAGCAAAAGGAGATGGAATTGGAAGTGGTGTCAAATCGTAAAGCACTGATACAAGGACTGAGAGATCCATAAAGCATTAACAACACACAAAAAAAGTAAGATATTTTTTCTTATTTATTGTTGTTTTCATGGTGCTTAGCAAATTTGACAAGTTTAAGAAGAGAAGAAGAAATTTGAAAGATGTGTTTTAGAGTAAAATATGACGTTTTACGACCGTTGGATCATTTCTTTGTAGGCCATATATGTTTTGATCCGTACGGTAGGGCTCTGATTTTTACCACTCCAGTGAGTCCAGGCTAATATTAGAAGATCCTTCACTACACATACATGTACGTATCTACTACATAAACATCTGCTACATTATTGCCAAGTGTAGTACAATCACCTAACGTTTAAAATTTTGACTTTTTTTTTCTTTTCTTCTCACAAATATACGTTATTTTAATCAGTGTGTTTTCTGACATTTATAAGTACGTAATTTTCTGATTTTTTTTTTTGGTGCTATGCAGAAATTACTTTTATGTTTTATCAATTTTCTTTACGATAATCGAAAATTATTTCTGCATCAAATTTACAACTCTTCTCAACATTCTAAGAAAACATTATATATCAACAAGTAGAGTAAACATAGACCCAAAATCTAAGGGTTTAATTTGGCTATTGGATCGGTCTTTGTGGCCCAGTTATCATATAAATCAGACCCGGTCGGTGATGTATTTTACCTCATCGGCTCTACTTGATTTAATGAAATAGAAAGTTGAAAAAAAAAAAAATCTAAGGGTTTAACAAACAAACAAAAAACGCCAATGAACAGAAAGTTTCTATGCGGCTGTTAAAGGTTGTTCCCTGTGTTTTGAATTAAGATACAAGACTACAAGTAACTATGACTGTGTTTTGGGTCACAATTCAAACTATGGATGATACAATCTCAGAGAAATTTAGAAAAGAAAAAAAAAAGACTTGAATAATTGAAGACAGTAAATAGAGAGACATACTATGCCCACCACTTTTCAAGAGCCTTTCCTTATTAGTTTTTTTTTATCAAACAAAATATCTAAACATGAGAAATGATTTGAAATACAAATTCAAGCTGTTGCGTGAACAGTCAATAAACTATTGTGTCTGATATTTGAGACTGTTTGGACTAACTACACATTTTGATTGTCATGTGGTGTGTTTTCTTTTGAACCAACCATTAAATAATCCTCTTACATCAAATTTTTTTACTAAGAATATGTTTGCTTAAACTGTTTTTCCTCAAACTAATGTTTGTGTACACGTTGATCATTCATTTTACCCGTAATGATCCACTGGATCAAACAAATAATTTCATTAAATTTCAAAGATTAGTAGATTAGTGAATGTTATTTACATATTTTCATAAAGTTCCTTTGATTTCCAATATTAGATTTTTAACACGCTCTCTCAAAACGATGACTAGTCATTAATTTCGACATAATCTCGTTATAGGATCAATTGGTAGTTTTAGTCTCATCTTATTTCGGATGTGTGGTTTCTAACATGATTCATACATCATCACTTTCTTTACACACTCGTCTAAGCTGACCATTTATAAAAATCACATGGGTGGAAACTAATACATATATAGAGAGAGAGAAAGAGAGACACAACACAGGAAAGCCGCTCCACATAACCTGAGAGATTCGAGGAGCTAATGTATTCACGAGATTAACACCAACAAGACAAAGTCCTTCAAAATTGGTTCAAACAAAGGTGCTTGAATAAAGAAGAAACATGTGTGTATGGCCTTACAAAACCATCAAGTACTCTTATAATTTGTGTCTTCTCTTTCTCTTCCCAATCTCATGTGTTGAGTCCCTACCTCTTTGTCTCTCACTACCCCACACGTGTCACTTTCAATCACTTCCATTTATAATTGCATCTCACACACACTCAAAGCCTATTCGTATTCTTTACTAGCTTTCTTTCAAGTCTTCACTCTTTTATCATACCTTGTTTAGATTCTGATTGTTCACGTGTCTCTGTCTTGTCTTGTCCCCAAATCCTTAAACTCTTCACTTAAACTCGCTGAAAGCTTAAACCTTTTTCCTAAGTCTTTCTTTACTCATCGATCATGATCTAAATGCCACTTTTATGCTCTTTCTTCTCAAAGATTCTGATTAACGTCTCATTTCTCACCTTTTTTTTAATTGATTTGGAGAAAGAAACTAATGAAATACTTTTATGAATTCTCAGTATAATATCAAGAAGAAGGAACACACTCTCTTTCCTTTTCTCTCTCTTACACCACCAAACCTATGACGATGAAGAGAGCTTTATCATCTCCTTCCTCACTGCTCTTCCATCTCCTGATAACTCCTCTCTTTCTCTGTCAAGCAAACAGAGTCCCTGTCACAATGCCTCCATCTGAGTCAGAGACTCTCTTCACAATCATGGAATCAATGTCATCTGATCAACCATGGCGTCACTCCCACCCAAACCCTTGCGCACCTGGCTCGTCTTGGCCAGGCATTGAGTGCAAAACCGGTCCAGACCACTTGCCTCACGTCTCTCGACTCGATTTCGGCTCTGCTCCAAACCCTTCTTGTAAACCCTCTGCTTTATTCCCTCACTTAATCTTCTCTCTCCCTTTTCTCCAATCAGTCTTCTTCTTCAACTGCTTCACTCACTTCCCAACCACAATCGTCTTCCCCATTAAGCTCCTCCCTAAGTCCAATCTTCAACAGCTTAGCCTCAGATCAAACCCTTCTCTCTCAGGTCAAATCCCTCCTCTCATTTCATCGCTCAAATCCTTACAAATCCTCACTCTCTCGCAAAACCGATTAACCGGAGAGATCCCGCCGGCGATTTTCTCATTGAAAAGCCTCCTACACCTCGATCTAAGCTACAACAAACTCACAGGTAAAATCCCTCTGCAATTAGGGAATCTCAATAGTCTCGTGGGATTAGATTTGAGCTACAATTCGCTTACGGGCACCATCCCACCCACGATTTCGCAACTGGGTTTGCTTCAAAAACTCGATCTGAGCTCGAATTCTCTCGCCGGAGGAATCCCAGAAGGCGTAGAAAAGCTCCGATCTTTATCTTTCATGGCGTTAAGCAACAACAAACTAAAAGGGGCTTTTCCAAAAGGAATCTCGAAACTCCAGAGCTTGCAGTACTTCATAATGGACAATAACCCAATGTTCGTACCTCTCCCCGGTGAGTTAGGGTTTCTCCCTAAGCTTCAAGAGCTCCAGCTCGAGAATTCGGGATATTCCGGCGTAATCCCGGAGAGTTACACCAAACTGATGAACCTTAGCTCGCTGTCACTCGCTAACAACAGATTAACCGGCGAAATCCCTTCCGGGTTCGGCTCTCTGCCTCACGTTTTCCATCTGAATATCAGTAGGAACATGCTGATCGGCGTCGTGCCGTTCGATTCGAGTTTCCTGAGACGGTTGGGTAAGAATTTGGATTTGAGCGGGAACAGAGGATTGTGTCTGAATCCGGAGGATGAGTTCAGCGTCGTTAAAACCGGAGTCGATGTCTGCGGGAAGAATGTTACAGGTGGTGGTGGACCTGGACCGGCGATTCGTCAAACGACGAAGAAATCTCAAGCCTCTCCTTGTCGATGTTACGGATCTTGCTTCTTCTCCAATGCTCTGTTTCAGTTTGCTCTGTTTCTGGGTTTACATAATCGATTGGTTCTCTAAGAGGGGGATTAAAAAAACAAAAAAAGTAGAATTAAATATTTATGCCCTAAAAAAGAGAGAAGATTTGTGTTTGTTCCCAAAGTAGACGATGATTTCAAGGGAAGTTATTAATTTATAATAATCGATTTTGGTGTGTACTAGTTTCCTATTAAAGCAATGTCGTTAATGTTGTTTTTAGTTTAATAATACTCGTATTTTTCGGATTATAATATGATTGTAATCAAATGTTGAGTCATTATGGGTCTAGGTGTAAATATGGGTCCTGAACAACTTCATAGCCGTGTGTATATAAATGTGTGTGTATACAAAAGGAAAATAACAGATGAAACGACGTTTTTGTTTTCTATTGGATAATGATTATTTTTTTCAGGAAATTGGTTATAATTAAATAACATTTTTTTTTTTGAGAAGAGAAATAACATAAATATTTAATAGATAGAGTGCATGAACAAGAAAAATAAGAGAGCAGTTTGGACAAAGAGTGTGGAGTTATCTGATAAAACGACACAACCTGATTCAGTCTGACCATACAATAAAATTGAAGAGTTAATAAAATATAGATTCATGGAAAAATATGTAAAATTTCTGGAGAAATGATGCTTACCTCTATATGTATGAATTTTTTTATGCGAAATTGGTTCATTGGTCACTACTATATATATATATTTCCTGTTTCAGACTTCAGTTATACCAATTATTCAAAAATACGAAGAAATGTTGTTGTTCTTTTTTTTGTGTGTTCGAAGAAATATTGTTTAACTTTTCGAAAATTTTGGACAAGTGAATTTAATTTTATAAACAGATGTCTTTGATTACATCAAGTATTGGCGTATATATACCAAGTTATGAACATTTTATTACACATGTCTTTTGGTTCGACTACTAGTGTATATGAGAAATTTTCGCATAATTTTCACATAATCAAAACTATATGCATATGATTTGTTTTGAGAGTGTGAAAAACCTAATGCAACAAGACTTTTTTAGTTTAAAAAGCACTAAACCGAACGTGTTTTTATTAACTAGAATTTGATAACCTAATCATTCACCGATTACAACTTACTTGAAACAAAGGTTCGAAAAGGCTAGGCGGGCGGTCGGGCACCGATTTGCGTCTAGACCGAAAAGCGTTGATTAATCACCGATTAATCAGCGATTAATTTTGAATATTTTTTTTATTTAATTTTAAAGTTTATATGTATATAAGCTATATGTTATGAATATATGAATCAAAACAAGTATGAAATAAGTTTTTTTGATTATCAAAATAAGAAAACATTAAGAAATTAAGTTCAATTTCACATCTAAATTCCAAAAACAAAAAAAGAAGTACAAACATATGATGCAAAAAATAAATTTGTCTTGATATTGAAAAACAAAAAAAGTACAAAGAGAAAAAATCTTACTAGAAACTACACAACTCTACTTCGTAAATTGTCCCAACTCGATTCCTAGTTCTAATCCAACACTAGCATTTCAATCTTTGATCTTTCTTTTAGAGTTATAAGATTTTTACAAGAACAAGAATTTGCGGCTCAAAATGTTAATTCTTCATTTAACCGTAAGTCCTCTTTTATACCATTACTTAAGATCCTAAACCTAATATCTTTGAGAATCTCCTTGCTAATATCCTAAGCAAGTGTTTCCATGATTTCCTCTTGGGAATATTTTCGTGTATCTCCTTGAAACCGTTTTTGGCAAATTTCTGACACATGAGCATTTCATGCTTTGGTTAGCTTCTTCTTCTTCTCATGTGTTGTCTGATAATTCTTCAGAAATCTACATCTTCATGTTTAGGGTACATAACAATTAAACAACATTGTAACAATTAAATGCGATCGAGTATGCGTCATTCTCTCAATTGATCGTGTCTAAAAAAAAAAAAAAAATGATCGAGTAAACAAATTTTGGTCTATAATCCTCTTTTTTATTTGTTTTTTTAATCGTGCACATCTTGCGGATGTGATATGACTAATGAAAGGTTAAATATATATATATTTAAACAAGATACAGCCGAAAGCACCATAAACAGAAGAAAACTAATATATATAAAATTTGTCGGTCATCTGTCTAAATCCAACTACTCTTTCTCATGCTTTCTTCCTGCAAAAATGGCCTTTCCTTTGCCGCTCTCACACATTTCTCCTTTTGTTATTTTTTCGGTATAATTCCATTAATGTGAAAAATCTTACTATTTTATACTTTATTGCTGTTTATTTTATCAATTACTTTAGCTTTGCTTGATGTAAATATTGTGTTATTGTTAATATATATGAATTTATTTCCGAGACACGTAAAAAAATTAAAAACCATGCATGAAAGATATCTATTGTGTTATTGGTATAGTATTATTAATAACACAAAAATAGATCCTTCATTAGTTTTTTTTTGGGGTGGTCAATTAGATACTTCATTAGTTGAAAACGGAAGGATTGAAAGATATATCTATCACTTTCATATTCAGAGCCTCACGTGGGGAACTTATAATTCCAATCTCAGGTACGAGTGAAACTATACGACATGTCGCTTTTAACATCTCATTTATTAGACCTATCACTCTCATATTCTCTTCTTTTTTTTTATTACTAAAACCTCATTAGTCCTATTCTCCAGATAAAACTTTTAGTATAAGACTAATAAACGTCGTACACTAACATAAAATAACAAACTGTAAACGTTAATTCCCATGTGTTTGATAACTATAGTTTGGTTTTCTGACTAATTTTGAAAAGACTCATCCATAAAATCATAGATTTGCTTTTCATAATTCACCATGTAGGTCTAGATAATAGTTAAGACTTAAGAGTCATTTAACTGCAATTTCAGTCATGGTTGACTATTATATGCATTTCAACTGACAAAAATACAGATTTTTTTCCGATATGTTTTGAAATGTAGTCTGCTTTTTAGTTTGTAATTTATCTGATTATAATAAGATATAAAATCATAATTCAAAACAAAAATGTTGGTTTGGCTTCGATGGTAATGAGTGAAGCTAAGAAAAATAAAACAAAAAAGGACGTCCAAAAGAGATAAACAGTATACAACTGTTGGGTCGAAAGATGCATATCCGGAAGCCCACGTTTAAAACTCGGCCCATGGCAATCACATTGGATTACATTTAGCAAATCGAGGAAAGCATTCGACTACTACTCGCTATTGAAGCGTCTGAGGCGACGCGCGTGGAACAAAGAAACACGTGCCACATTTCCTGGGCGAGTATACTGTACTCTCCTATCACCTCAAAAAGGTCAACAGATATGTGGGTCCCATGTATCTACAGAAGCTAATTACCGTTGATCCAAGTTGGGTCAGTCAGAGTTTCGCAAGGCTATCCGTTGGATTTTAGACACGTGTACAGTATTAAACACGTGTAACATAACCAAGACTAGAATGGGTTACTCATAATATCTTGGCTCCCTTTCTTCTCCGTTGTTCGAATTCTGATTTTGTTGGTGCTGAAAATGGAGATACCGGAGAGAGTTAGATCTCGATTGGCTGTTCTCTCGGCGCATTTGGCGGCGAGTAATTCCGTCGAGTTAGGACAGGGATCTCCGGCGATCGAGCGATGGTACACGTTGGCTGATATCGATGCCGCACCGTATGGATCCCTGCTGGGATCCCTGACGATCTTTGACGACCGCACCGGAAATAAATATCAGGTCCCGGTCTCAGATGATGGTACCGTTAAAGCTATTGATCTCAAGAAGGTATCTATCTCGAATTCTGATTGGAAAGTGGAGAATTTGTTATTGTTTGTGACCTGGTTTGTTGTAATATGGTGAATTATGTGTGTATATAGCTTATACGGGGATCTCTGTTGTGTCTGAACTGCAGATAGCGACGGGGAAGGACGACAAGGGGCTTAAACTATACGATCCTGGTTACTTGAACACGGCTCCTGTTCGGTCCTCGATTTCTTACATCGACGGAGATGAAGGGATCCTCCGTTACCGTGGGTACCCAATAGAGGAAATGGCTGAGAGCAGCACTTTTCTGGAGGTGGCGTATCTTCTCAGTAAGTATTGCTTTATTGCCCAGTTGAGACAAACTGAGTTTCTGATCATATCATGGATAGTGAACAGAACATTGCTAGAAATTTTCCTCCTTGACTGATGAGTTCTTGGTTTTAATATATTTTTCTGGCAGTGTATGGGAATCTGCCCACTGAAAGTCAGCTATCTGATTGGGAGTTTGCAGTTTCTCAGCATTCAGCTGTGCCACAAGGAGTATTAGTGAGTCTCTAGTCCCTTTTATATAGTTTTCCACGTGATTTTTTTTAAATTCTGAGACGATGTATAAAACGCCAATCGTAAACCAAAACAGAGCTGTTGAATAAATTTCTCTAACCTATGATTGTCTGGTCGATCAATGATTCTCAAGACATTCTATACGTGTTGTTCTGAGTGTGCATTATTTGAAGCTATGTTAAACCGAGTTACTTGATAACTTTCGCGCAGGATATTATACAGGCTATGCCTCATGATGCACACCCAATGGGAGTTCTTGTAAGTGCAATGAGCGCGCTGTCCATCTTTCATCCTGATGCAAATCCTGCTCTAAGGGTAAGTTTAGATTACATTCTTTCTCTAATAACATGTCAGGCCTTTTTACTCACACTACTGTTAAGAACTAATTCTTTTGAAATTGTCCACATTAAAATGTTAACAAAACACTCTATTGGGTGCAGGGCCAGGATATTTACAATTCAAAACAAATTAGAGATAAACAAATTGTTCGCATTATTGGAAAGGTATCTTTGTCCTTTATCGGCTGTTACCTTCTCCTTCCTTCTTTTTTTCTGTGATTCATCTTAGACATGCAAAAACGTAATATTTGGACTTCGAATTTTCTGTAGGCACCAACTATTGCAGCAGCTGCTTATTTGAGGATGGCAGGGAGGCCTCCCGTTCTTCCCTCAGGCAACCTTTCTTATGCAGAAAATTTCCTCTATATGCTGGATTCCATGTATGTCTCTACTATCTTCTTATTGGAATTATTTAGAAACTCAATTTTAGATTAATTTTTAGTTGATCTCTTAAGAGTCCATGCACTAGAAGGGAACCTGAGTATTTATACTGTTCATAACTTGCTTGCCATTAACACGTTTATCTTCTCATTCTCACAGGGGAAACAAATCCTACAAACCTAATCCTCGGCTAGCTCGGGTGTTGGACATCCTCTTCATACTGCATGCTGAGCATGAAATGAACTGCTCCACCGCTGCTGCTCGGCATCTTGCCTCTAGGTACCTCTTTGGTTTGAATCTTAGTCACCTTGATAAGAGATATATTGCTTAAGAAATGTCTTCTTGTAGTGGTGTTGATGTGTACACTGCTGTTTCTGGAGCTGTGGGGGCGCTTTATGGTCCTCTTCATGGTGGTGCGAACGAGGTGTGCTACTTATTCTCCTGTTTTCATATGTTCCTGCACGTTCCATGGTCTCTGAAATTCTTGTCTTTGATTCTATTAGGCTGTGCTTAAAATGTTATCAGAGATTGGGACTGTTGAAAATATTCCAGACTTCATCGATGGTGTGAAGAACAGGTAAACTCAATGTGTGAAACTATATGGTTCCGTTTTCTGGATTTGTGAGGAGCCTTTCCATCAATATTCTCATCTCTTTGACATATTAGGAAGAGGAAGATGTCTGGTTTTGGACACCGTGTGTACAAAAACTATGACCCACGAGCGAAAGTAATAAAAAAGCTAGCAGATGAAGTATTTTCCATTGTTGGAAGGGATCCTCTAATTGAGGTAGTCTAAGTCCGCATAGTTGAAGCTTATACTAAAAATTCACGCACACCTTTTTATGACAGATAAATTTCTGATGGTCTGCAGGTAGCTGTTGCTCTCGAGAAAGCAGCTCTTTCTGATGATTACTTTGTTAAGAGAAAGCTTTATCCAAATGTTGATTTCTACTCTGGATTAATTTACAGGTAAAAGTTTGGATTTATGTTCAGTGTTCATCAGTTCCTCTAAAAAACTTCATCTAAATCTGCAAACTTGGACCATTGAAATAGGGCAATGGGATTTCCACCCGAGTTCTTCACGGTCTTATTCGCGATCCCTCGCATGGCTGGATACTTGTCGCATTGGAAAGAGTCCTTGGATGATCCTGACACCAAGATCCTGAGACCACAACAGGTATAGTTAGTCTCTTTCCAAGAATAGTTCACATTTTTTCTTCGCAGAGAAAAAGATGTTTGTTTGGATCAGTTTTAAAATTGGATTTCTCATTGGGATATTGAATGTTGCAGGTGTACACAGGCGTGTGGCTGAGGCATTACACACCAGCTAGAGAGAGAATGGTGACGGATGAGTCAAAGGAGTCGGACAAATTGGGTCAAGTCTCGACTTCGAATGCATCAAGAAGACGTTTGGCTGGATCTTCAGTTTAGGCATAGATCCATTTAGGTCCATACCATACACCGCACTGCACCGCAAAGAATAAAAGAGATTGGGTTCTCCAACCAAAAGCAAAGAGGGTCTCGAGTCTTGATAAGATCATACTCTAAATTAAGAACTTTTTGTTTGTATTCACAAAATAATTCTCCTATATTGATTGATGGTGGAGCAAGAGTTCTTTGGGGACCTTCCATAAACAAATATATATGAGGAGTGTTTGTTAGCCTTATTTGTGTATTCTTATCAGAAAGTGTTTATCATATAAAATGATTTCCCAAAGACGATGTTTAACATTACTCTACTTTCAATGTCGAATGCTTCTACAGAGACTTTCGTTGTGAGATTTCTGGAGAACAGCAACAAGTCGAAAGCAAAAAACTTTGATAATTTATTGTTACAAAAGAGGATATCATCAAGTGACAGAGTCTCAAAGTTCGGAGTTCTTGAAACTTGAAGCTTCCATGCAAATGATACACTTGAATTAATATGGTCTGGAAAAAATGCTGCAAGTTACATAACATGTTTTCGTTTGGCGGCTGCATTTCTTGAAGTTGAAGGAGCAGTCCCAGGAAGGCTGTTGATCCTATGCGGAGGTAGTTTTCCTTCACCATAAGAGTTGCTTCTTGAAGTTGAAGGCATGGTCGCGGATAGCCCGGTCCTCTTTGGAGCAGAGATACTAGACAAGACAGAATATTGGTCAACGGAGTTCGAGAACTTAAGGATAAAGAATGTGGATCGATAGATAGAGTCATAGAGATACCCGGAGTCAGATTATGTTACCTGAAACTCTTCTGAATCGCAGTAAGATTTTTCACTTCACCACAAGAGTTGCTTCTTGAAGTTGAAGGCACGTTCGTGGATAAGCCGGTCCTCTTTGGAGCAGATATACTAGACAATACAGAATTTAGTCCACGGAGTTAGAGAGAGAATCGATCAATGGTTTGGAGGGTAAATGAATGTGGATCGATAGATGGTAGATACCCAGAGTCAGATTTTGTTACCTGAAACTCTTCTGTATCGTGTTCCTTTTGATTGCAGTGAGATTTTTCACTTCTTGACTGTAATCAATACCATAAGAAAATTTGAATTAAGGAATTAGATTGTTGCTAGTGATTTTATAAGCAACCCCGAGTGACCTCTGATTAACATAACATAGGGTTAAGAGGGTAAAATGGGCAGTTTTACTTCGATAAGCCTTGTAATTGTACATTTTAAGGTGAAGGATGGTTTACCTCTTTAAAAGATCTAGTTTTGCCTTCTTCATGATGTTGCTCTTGACATTCGAAAGATTGTAACCTGATCCACTATTAGCTGCAAATAAATCGTCCCACAAAACCATTTTTGAGTACAAAATCCAGAGAGACAAAGCCGATTCATGAATGGAGCATTTGCATAATGATTTTGCAAGATTGACCAGATGATGCAAGAAAATCCATAAAAGTGTTACCCCAGAAGGCTTTTTTCCTTGGAGGAGCTTTTGAGCAGAGCTTCGTTTGTCGACTTTGTTTCCCTGACAAATTTTTTGAAAAAGATTAAAGAAGAATAATAGATTTAGGCTAAGAACATGCTTCACATGATGGGGGCTATAATAAAAAGATAGATTTGCAAAGATCATACTTGCATCTTCGGCCTTATAGCGTTGCTTCAGTTTATCAACGGCTTCCTTCTCACCCTCTTGCACGGCTTTCAACTTTGCCTGCATGCGGCCACATGCTTATATCTTAAGTACTTCAATGCTTCTATATGTAACTTACTATTTAAAAAAAGAAAGACGTGAAGAAACAAAACCAACCTCATATAACTGTCTCCAATTGAAATTTATTTTCTCCTGCTTCAATTCCTTCACGACAAGATACAAGTCTTCTACATCTGCACCATACAGCTTCTCACAGAATCTCTTCCAAAATTTATCTGTGACTGGACTAAGATCTGTGTCCTAACAAAACGAAAACAATGGAAAACATATACGTTAAGATCAGAAACCGTCAAAACATACAAAAGATTTATCGAGCATATGGTAAGAATCTTCTTACTTGAGTACAATCCTCTATATGCATCAGCTGTTCTAGTGTACAATGTTGCAGAATCTGCTCAAGGAGATGGAAATCAACCCCGCCGACATATCCAATATAGCGTACATTATCAATCGCTGTCCTAACGCAAAGATCAACAAGCGAAAGTGGTTGCTTGGAAAGCCCTTCAAACAACATAGCAGCTTCTCTTTCAAGAACAGAGAGCCTACAATAAGAAAAAGAAGAAAAAAAAAAAACACTTTCAATATCAAATCACAAGGAGACACAATCTATACTATATCACTAAGGTAGGATACAGAATTCATCAGCTTCTGATAAAACTTCACTAGGATAAATGGACTTTTTACTCAAAATCTAGTATACAACGACATGATCCAAAACAGAGGATATGATTTCATCAAAACGACATGATCCGATCAATCAAATACCCAAATTCGAATTCGCAATTTTAAGCATTCCAATTCCAAATCGAAAACAGTAGTAGATGCATCAGGAGTTTACCAGTGAAATTAGAAGAGAGGCGAATCGAAGATTGACCCACGAGGGAAACAGGGTCAATCCGATCGAAGAAACCTTTCTTCTTCCCGGTAGAAGATGACGCCGGAGATTTTTTTTGTTTGTTTAATCGTTCATCCACCACAACGATGATGAAACCTTAAATCTAGATAACGCTGTTCTTCTAAACGCGCGTTTTTAATAACCACGATTGTGTGTAATTTACCAAAAAAAATATACGCGCCTATTTAATAGCCGGTTTCACGTGACGACGTCGTTTTACAGCCTGTGCTAGCGTAGACACATTGACCGAATCGAACCGAAATCGAATTTCTCAATAAACCAAACCGAAAAACAAATGGCCATGACTCTGCTTTAAAGTTTAAAGATTTGGGGAAACTCTGTTTCGACGAAAAGGAATCATTTTTTTAATGGACGCATTGGGTCGCTGCGGCGGCGCTGGGGGTTTCTGGGGATGGAATAGCTTCGATCATCGGAGGAAGAAGAAGTCTTCCGGCGATAGAGGTAATCAACGGAAGTCTGGATCGTCGGATTCCGTCGATGTGAGCAGAGACGGCGGTTATCGGTTTCCCTTAAAGCAAGCTGTGACGGCCGGCGCACTCACTTTCACCGGTGACACGATTGCTCAGCTATCTGGGAGGTGGAAAAAGAGAAACGCTCTTAAACAATCATCTTCTGATAAACCAGACGAGGTTCGTCTGAAGAGATTTTACTTCGTTGTTGGTGATTTTCGAGTTGATAGATTTGAAACTTTAGTGAAAATGTTTGATTGTAGATGAATAAAGTTTCTACTGTGATTTAGTGATACCTAAAATGAAACTGGATTTTTGCATTACCAAATGTTGGTGTGATGTCTGGTTAGTGAGTAGTGACAGTATCTTATAAAGTTCTGTTTGATTCTTGTTGGGATAATTGAAATCTGATCTTCTTGCAAAAAGAGTCTCTTACATTGGTTAAACTTGGCTTGACTAATGATTTGTAATTGGATCTTTCACCTCAGGAGGAATTGTGGAACATTTTCTCAGAACATGACTGGGCTCGTGCGCTGCGGATGAGTTCTTACGGGTTTCTCTTGTACGGCCCTGGTTCTTATGCATGGTATCAGTACCTTGACCATTCTTTGCCAAAACCAACCGCGACGAATCTAGTGCTTAAGGTTACTATTATCTCTAGCCTTATGTTCATCATGTTGTGCTAGAGTTTTTACTTGTATTTACCGATCCCTTTGATAGGTTCTGCTTAACCAAGTAATCCTCGGTCCATCTGTGATCGCTGTTATATTTGCTTGGAACAACTTATGGCTGGGAAAGCTCCCTGAGCTTGGAAACAAGTATCAGAAAGATGCTCTTCCAACACTTCTATATGGTAAGATACCAGTTAAACAAAGCTGACTTTTTTACCATATTGTTCATATATTTATAGTTCTTGTGATTACTGCAGGATTTCGCTTCTGGGTTCCCGTTAGCATACTTAACTTTTGGTATGGCTCTCTCTCTCTCTTTCTCTATCATTAAAGGATCAGTGAGTATAGAGTCTGTTCTGATGAAAGTTGATATTTACAGGGTAGTCCCGCTTCAAGCTCGTGTAGCATTCATGTCCATGGGTTCTGTGTTTTGGAACTTCTACTTGTCTTCAACTATGAGCAAGTAGATGCAACTATTTATCTTCGGTTTCATTGAGTGATAATATATGATTCTGAAAGTTTTCAATACTAAAGTAAGCCGATCTCACAGCTCTTTCTCTACTGTTTTAACTTCGGTTCTACTCGCTTCGATAGAAATCTGACAGCCTTCATATGATCTGTATTGAACTTAAGTGGCAGGTGAAGCGGAAACTCATCAAGAAGTAGTTTAAAATCTCTGTCAATTTTCTCAGGTTCTTATGGTATTTAAGAGAAATATAGGTTTCAGATTGTTAGATGAATTTCTGGTCCGAAC
>PKML01019413.1:461334-508152 GCA_002933935.1 Eutrema yunnanense | reverse complement strand
CATTACAAATAACAAAGAATAATTGAAATAAGAAAGGATATAATAGTATTTTAAAATTATTGATTAAAATATGGAAAGTATATATTTTACATTAAAAATGTTATTTATTATTTATTATTTAATTTCTTAATTATTTTAATATTATATATTTTAAAATAATAATCTATTCATATATATTCAAAAAAAAAATATCTTTTTAAAATCTTGCTATGTTTTTCACTATATTTATTATATTTTATTTGAATATATATCAAAACAAAAGTTGAAAAATATTTTACTAATTTTTTAAAATTAGACACAAAAAACTATTTTTTTAAAAGAGTTCGTAGACTAACCAAAAAACTATAGTCATTTAACGGTGCATATTAGAATTATGTTTTCAAGATTATGGGTTAACCCGAATAATATTTTAGTTCACTGCAAAACAGTTTAAATAGACTAATTATTACAAATTAACACTTTTTCTATAATCATTAATTAGCTATATTGTAAAATTCAGATAAAAGCAATTTTTTTAAATTTCAAAATATTTTTTTTTAAATTACTCTGCGCTATAATTAACGCGGGTTAAATCCTAGTTTATGATTGTAGAAACAAAATAGCAATCAAATAGCATTAATACGCCGGATGCTACATTGAGTTTTCCGCAGGTTTCGTATCATGAATACATGAATACAAAATTGAATACAAGATTTTTTTTTTCTTTCCAACCAATTTTCATTTTTAATTGATGAAGAACTGAAGATAAATATTAAATAGATCGAAGGGAAGGCAAATGCGAAAAGAGATAAATATACGATGGGGGAAATCGAAGGGCAAACAAAAATAAATGACGAAGAAAGTGTTGTGAATTCAAAAATAAGTTTTTCTCTAAATAAACATATATGTTACAAATGTTGTTGAAAGATAAACATTTTTTATTAGATTTTTATTTTTATTTTTTAATTGTAGTTTTAGTTTTAATTAACAGATATTCATCAAAGATACTTTAAATCCATCTTAATTATCTTTCTTAAAATATACATTAATTCACTCTGATTTAAAAGTATACATTAACTTATGCTCCACACTATCTTTCCATAAACAGTTATCACAACAGTGGTGTACAAAGATGTGGAAGAGCTTATGCCTTTAAGAAAACGAAATTCTCTTCGTCACGAGATAGAAGACCGATACATTGTCGCTGTGGAGCTGCAACAACAACAACAAGTAGCCCGAAAGGTTTAAGAACATGATAATGGAGATGAGAAAGCACAGAAGGGACGTTAATAATCAAAAAGACGTTGGCGAAGACCGATGTGGATGAAGGTGAGTCGCGTTTATCTATTCCCATGAGTAGCCTGTTGAGTCACGATTTTTTTACGTCTGATGAGAAGGAAAAGATAGAAAATCGAATAAAAGGAGATAGAGAAGGAGGTTTATCCGTGGAAGTGATCAATCCAAGGTTAGAAGTATGGGAGCTGAAGATGAGAAGATGTGATATGAAGAAGAAAACGAAGGCGAAGAAGGGGGAGACAGGGAAGACAAGTTCGTTGTATATATTTGCTGGATAGTACGTCTTAGACAATGTGATAAGTTGCAGCTTTGGTCCTTTAGGTCTCAGCAATAGCTATGCCTTGCGCTTGTCTTGCTTCGAGGATAAGAAACGTTCTTGGGAGATTAGGGTTTTGAACTATACCCTTATTTTTTCTAGAAAGGCGTGTTTGGTTTGTTCGCTTCTAAAAGATATTCGAAGAGCCAAAATGAGATATATTAAGATTTNACACTCTTTTTGTCACGCTCTCTTCCGCGTCACACGCTTCTAAAAGATATTCGAAGAGCCAAATGGTTTACTTTTTTCCACAACCATTTGGGACACTCTTTTTTTCCACAACCTTAAAGAGTATGTGGACCATTAAGAACCATTTTTCACAACCATTTTTATGGTTAGTCCACATACTCTTTAAAAATTAATTTATTCGTGTCTAAATGTTTATAAAAATAAAGTATTTTTAAATTTTGGTTTGATATATATTCAAATAAAATAATACAAATTATAGTGAAAAATATGGTAAAATTTCGAATAGTTTTTTTTTATTTGAATATATATCGATTGATTATTTTTTTTAAAAAAAGTTATATTTTTAATATCGTAATAATTAAGAAACTAAATATTAAATATCCTCTTTAATAGAAAACAAATACTTTACATATTCTCTTCAATAATTTTAAAAGATAATTATATATTTTTCTATTTTATATATCTTTTTTTATTTGTAATGTCATTTCATATAATATTTTACAAAAAATGTTTATTTTCTAAAACATCTCCTTAAATAATAATATAGAGATGTATATACAAGATATAAATGAAATATCTATACTATTAAAAACATAAACACTTTTGGAATCTGTTTTCAAACACCATTTATTTTTTAAAATAAATTGAATCATGTTGTCAAACATTTATTAAATCTATTATAAATTTAAAAATTAAAAAGTAAACACATCTAAATTAATAACATTTAAACTAGTTTTTATTCCTCATTTCACATTTTATATATTAGAAAAATATTATATCATTCTGCATGTGCGGACGCGAATTTAGAATGTAGTTTAAATTTAATTTGAATACTATCATAGGCTTTAATGTGTACTCAATGCAGATCAAATGAAAATCTATTATTTATGACCAATTTGATTTGTATAATGAATTAATTAACAAATATAATGGTGTATGAGTCTGACTTTTCAGGCGCACTGTTAATAGCGGGATTAGAGTGTTGAGCAACAACGGGTCCACACGTAATTATCCGAAAGCTAAAGTTATTATGGTAATTAGATACAATGTTTAAATACCTAACCCCATTTCTTCTTCATTCATCATCTCCTCCAAAAACACACAAATAAAGTAAGAAAAAAAACAAACTTTAATAAAATGGCTGGAGAGGAGTTGTTGAAACTGTTCGAGCAAAACTGGTCGGAGAGACCAATCTTCAAGAAAGACAAAGACTCTTTGAATCTCAGTGAAAAAGTTCGAGAAGAAAAAGAAGAAGAAGCCGTGAAGAATTTTCCTGTTAGCTTTCTTGTAGAGAGGGCTATGAGTGATCAGACGATGATGACGAGTTCCAAGACGAGCTTGTTTGTTTCTTCATCAGATGATTTGTTCTCGTCTCCTAGATCGGTCTTAACCGTTAAAGAATCGCCGACGAAGCTTCAGACGATTCTCTCCGGGAAAGAAGTGAATGAGTTCTCGAGTGCGGAAAGGGAGAGGGTACTTTCTGAAAAGTCAGAGAAGGAAGAAGAGAGGAAAAAGAAGCAGAGCAATATGAGAACGAGAAGGGGAAAGAGTATGTCGGATTTGGAGTACGAGGAGCTTAAAGGGTTTATGGATCTGGGTTTTGTCTTCTCCGAGGAAGACCATAAAGACTCAGATCTGGTTTCGATTCTTCCTGGATTGCAGAGATTGGTGAAGAAAGATGATGAAGTAACAGAGGAAAAGATAAGCAACGGAAACAGAGTAGCGAGACCATATTTGTCGGAAGCGTGGGATATTTGTGGAGGGAGAAAAGGGAAGAGACAGATCACGCCGGAGATAAAGTGGAGAGTTCCGGCGCCGGCGGTTGAAGAAGTTGAGTTGAAAGATCATCTCAAACTTTGGGCTCATGCGGTGGCTTCGACTATTCGATGATGATATAACACAAAGCTTGGATTCGAAATATGCGATCCTTTGTGTATCTATTAGCTTTGATTATTCTGGAATAAAAATGACTGTTCACAAAAGTTCGATTTTCGCTGAATTGAGAGAAATCTCTAAGATGACAATTGACCAAGAATAAAAGCGTCATTATCGGGAGAAGAGAATCTTACCATTAAGTGGTGGGCCAATCATCCTCTTTTTTTTTTTTTTTTTTTTGTCAAACATAATGGTTCCGGATCAACAGAATAAGTATACAAAACTTATTTAGCCAAGGAGTCAGCGAGAGAATTAGCTGCTCGTGGAATAAACTTAAAGGATAGAAAATCAAAGCTTCTGGTAAGTATTGCGATATCTGCCAATACTCCATGAAGGTCTGAAATATTAGAGCATGAGTTAACGGCTTTGATTAGTTGTAAGGAGTCGGATTCCACCGATAAAATCTTTATATCATTTGAAGATGCATAGACAAGAGCAATTTGGATTGCGAGTCCTTCCGCCACTAATGGAGAAATCACAAATTCAGAAACCTGTGAAAAATTACTAACCAAATTCTGAGCAATATTTCGGAGAGTCCAACCTAGTCCAGCTATTTTGGAGTCCTCCCTCCAAGTTGCATTCGTTTAAACTTTGAAACCCAAGCTTTCCTCTTTTGCAGGGGCTCTGTTTCTTGAACTAGGGACGATGATTTTAATCAATTGGCCAATTTGCCACTCACGGGCTTCTCTAATAGCCTTTGACACCACTTGGCCATTAGAAAACTTAAATGGAGATAAATTGATTTTTTTAGCAATAATACAAATTATGAGAATTACTACCGACACAATTTTACAATGGACAACGCTATCCGTTTTACAAAGATCCACCATAATTATGAACGGCTACATTTGCACCACACTGAAGATTTTTTTATAAGTTTGCATCCATAAATCTGCACAAATTAATCGATTTACAACGTTTTTATTTATGTCAGAAACATAATGGGTTTTTTTTTTCTTCCTTTTTCTGGTCGGAAAGTACGATCGGGATATCATTTAGATTTGATTCAATCTATTATCTATTTCGATTCGATCCAAAATCCGGATAACCATAACTTTAAGGAGCAAAACAAATACTTAAATTAAATCTCTATATTATTATTTAAGGAGTCATTTAGAGAATGAACTTTATTTTGTAAATTATTATATATTATGCCATTAAAAATAAGAAAAAATAATTGAAATAAGAAATGATATAATTGTTTTTAATAATTATTGAAAATAATATGAAAATTATTTATTTTCCACTAAAAATATTATTTACTATTTAAAATTTTAATTATTATAATATTAATATATTTCACTTATAAGTCAATATATCTCTCTCAATAAGGATTTAAACTCAGGTAAACAAAGTCTCGAATTTCAGAGAAGGTGAGAATCCGAGTCATAACCACAAAAGGTGGACTATAGAAGTGAATATATCTCTCTTATGTCAAAATTAGTGGAACATGTCTCGATCCTTCTCTGAAAGGTCAGAATCCGAGTGATAACCTAGAGATGTCAAAAATCGGTATAGTGAGGCAACTAGTGTGACGCAAGAGTACTCTTGGGACTCCATGAAATCGAGACAACCCCTTAGTCCACAACTGGATGAAATTCCAATTCCATAAGGGAAGTGATGCGTATATTTTATTTGGTCATCATCAGCATAATAGGGATTAGTTTAGCAACTACTCGACTAAATATTAAAGAGTTTTCAGTAAGTGCACAACTATTGTTCATAGATATTTTTATCGATGTGGTTTCACTTTTGACTGATTTCACATCCAAACTATTTTGTTTTGAGTACATGACTATCATTGTGATATCATGAGAAAAAGAGTAGCTATAGCAAATAATATAGAAACTATGATTCAATCCGCGCTATTATATAGCGTGAGATAATTTTTTTTTAAAAATTGTTTTGTAATTTTTTAAAAAAATTTGTCTATATGATAATTCTGGCCCTGGAGAATATTCCGGCTCCGGCTCACCGAGATTCTTTCCGGCGGTTCAAGCTTAGCCCTTCTCGATCTCTCCCGGCGAAATTGCAAAAGGATATGTCGATACATCCAGACACGACTTGAAGCTTCACGGCGGCAGCAAAACCATTTGCTCCGCATGATCGGCGATGCATGTCTACGGTGAGGATGACGTGTATGATGAAGATAGCTCCTAATCTCTCTGATGGTCACGTGGGGATGTTTACCACGATTTACTTACACATGTTTAATAATGTAATGTGTATCAAAGAAATGGTGGAGAAAAAATCAAGCCTCAACATGAAACTCAAGGAGCTTGAAGAGACAAATTCAAGCATTAACATGAAACTTAAGGAGCTCAAAGAGACAATGACACTCAAGGAGCTCAAAGAGACAAATTCAAGCCTCGAAATTCAACTCAAGAACAAAAACAAGCACATGGAATCCGAGGAGAATAAATGGGAGGAAAAAGAGCAAAATCTTTGAGAGAGAAACAAAATGCTGACTAATCAGAAGGAAAATCTTACCAAAACGTCCACGGAGGTAACTAAACAGTTCTAAATCTTACTCACTTTAATCCTGAGGCAAACACAGCTCTGAAATTTGTCTCTTCTCAATATTCAGGTTAAGAAAACCCTGCAAAAAGAAAAGGAAGAAAATGCAGAGTTATTGGCAGGTCAAACAAAAATGATTGAGGAACTAGCCGATGTTACCCAAATGTTAAACGAAATGAGTACAGATCTACATTTGACCAAACAGGTTCATACTTGTACATATATTTGTGATTTTATACAAGAAGATTGAGTTCTTGTGCATGTTGACTCATCTAATTAGTTTTTTTTTCTTTTTCAGAATGGGCCTACAAGTAATGGGAACCACATCGTTGTTTCCCCACTGCAACAAATGATGAATCATCTTCCCGAGACAATGAGGAATATTATTGCTCCTAAAGGGAGCATAACCGGAGATGAGCTAGGAATCTTTATGGGAACATTTGTCAACATGACTGCATACACAGTTACCCCCGCAAAACAAAATCTAAAAATCACAGCAATGACTGGATTTGTAACCTTACTTTGAGTTGTCGTTGGGACAATGTTCAATAATGTTGTTAGCTACATCTCCACGGTAAGGTTTGTTGCAGTGAAGTGAAATGATGCATAGATTCCATAAGGGAAGTGATGCATAGATTTTATTTGGTCATCATCAGCATAATAGGGATTAGTTTAGCAAATACTCGACTAAATATTAAAGAGTTTTCAGTAAGTGCACAACTATTGCTCATAGATATTTTTATCGATGTGGTTTCACTTTTGACTGATTTCACATTCAAACTATTTTGTTTTGAGTACATGACTACCATTGTCATATCATGAGAAAAAGAGTAGCTATAGCAAATAATATAGAAACTATTATTCAATCCGCGCTATTATATAGCGTGAGATAATTTTTTAAAATTTTTTGTCTATATGATAATTCTGGCCCTGGAGAATATTCCGGCTCCGGCTCACCGAGGTTCTTTTCCGGCGGTTCAAGCTTAGCCCTTCTCGATTTCTCCCGGTGAAATTGCAAAAGGATATGTCGGTGGCGGAGGCAGAAATGTTTTTTATAAGGGGCAAACATAGAAAATGAGCGAAAAAATTTTTTTTATAAGGGGCAAACATCAAAAATAAGAGGAAAAAATGATTTTTAATAAGGGAAAATAACTAAATTTGGAAATTTCATGGGGGCAAGTGCCACCCCCTTGGCTCATGTAGATCCGCCCCTGTGTCGGTACATCCAGACACGACTTGAAGCTTTACGGCGGCGGCGACAGCAAAACCATTTGCTCCGCATAATCGGCGGTGCATGTCTACGGTGGAGATGACGTGTATGATGAAGATAGCTCCTAATCTCTCTGATGGTCACGTGGGGATGTTTACCACGATTTACTTACACATGTTTAATTAGTTTAAAATCTTGTGCTTATCTTAATTAACAATGTAATTTCGTTGGGCCTCGGTTTGGGCCAGATGTTGTACCGACTTCTGCCTCTGGGCTTTAATGAATATTTCGACGACAAAAATAAATAAAATAGTATGTTTTGCTTAGGGGTGTCAATTATGGCCAAATCCCGAGGGCCGGTCCGGCCCGGCTTTGAAAAACAGCGGGTTCGGGACTAAAAATAAAAGCCCAAAAAAAATCGGGCTTTTTGGGCTAAGCCCGATCGGGCTAGTGTGTTTAAGCCCAAAACTATTTGATTATGTATGTCTTATTAAATTTGGGTTCACTTATCATATGATTTCAAAACGTATGAAAAACTTACCAGAAGAAAAAAAGTCTAAATTGACTATATACTTAGAAGACGATATGTTGGAACTGACTTTTTATGAAGACATGAATGTTTTATAATGATAGAAGTGTCAATCACAACATTATGACGAGTTACCTAGTATGACATGTGATGTTCTAAGCATTCTGATAACTACAGTGGCATCACTGATGTTGGTGCGCATGTCTTGGATAAATATAGAAATCATATTTTACCAAGAAACGTTGAAACACTGATTTGTACATGCACTTGGTTGGATGAGTTTACATTTCATGATCCAGGTACCATTATCATTCATCCATATTTACTTCATAATTTTAAAATCTTTATCTATAAACTTTCAATGACATTTCTACATGATTTATACCTCTAAAAGTTTAATATTATTTAACTCTTTTTTTTATCTGTAACTTTTAATGGTGATGAGGATTTAGAAGACGATGAAAGAGATTCTAATCTGAACTTTACTACCTAGATTTGAAGTGTTTTGATTTTATGTTTTATTTGGTAATACAATTTATTTGAATTTTATTTGTTTTTTGGTCAAACTTTTGTTTTTAAATTTAGTTGGATTTGATATAATACATTTAAATTTTGATTTATTTTGATAAATATTTTGTTTAATTATTTTCATTTGAGAATTGAGAATTTTTGTGTTTATAAAGAAAAACTCGAAAAAGTCCGAAAAGTCATAGAACCCTATCCGGGCCGGGTCGGGCTTTAGAATATAAGACCGATTTTTTTTCGGACCGAGCCGGGCCAGGCTCAAATATATGCGGGCTTTACGGGTTTTGGGCCGGGCCGGACAGGGCCAAAACTTTTGCTCATCTCTCTCGTAATTTTATGGTTGCGTTCTACTTTTTACAAACCAATTTTTACTAAATGACCTAATCGTGAAGGAATTAGAACTTGATTGAACTCCGGTCGGAAACAGATGAACTATTAATAGCCTAAAGCCAAAATAATCACAAAATCAATCGTATATTCTAATTTCCAAGTGGTTTTATTCAATTCACGGTGATAATTAATTAACTTTACTATTGAGGCAGAGAAAATAAACAGTAAAAAAAAGGAAATGTAATTTTTTTTAGTTATAAAAACAAAGAAATATAAAATCCCTCAAAACAATATATTTCACCAAAAAGAATGATCATCAGTCATCACCAGAACGAATCTCAGTTTAGAAGCATTTAATGTGAATAATCCTCGCTCCATTTTCTTCATATTCGGCCTTAATTATCAACATCTGCAATATAGACATCACAACTTTGCATTATAACAACCCCAAGAAACTCGCATTAAATTATAAACTCTTAAAATCATAAAATATTTTATTCGTTTACCTTTGGAAAGGCGTCTAGAGAAGCGAAAATGGCGCCTCCAATCCAAACACAATTCTTCCTTTCCGGAGGAGTCACGAATTTAATCTTCATATCGGCAGGTACAAGCGCAGTGATCTCTGTGGCCATCCTCTGAGCAAGACCAGGGAACAACGTCGTGCCACCACTCAACACAATGTTTCCATACAAAGCCTCTCTTATAGCAACATCACACTTGAGGATCGAATTGTGAGTCGTCTCGTGAATACCGGGAGATTCCATCCCGGCCAAAGACGGCTGGAAAAGAACCTCAGGGCACCTAAATCTCTCGGCGCCTAACGTGATCACTTGACCATCGGGAAGCTCGTAGGTTCTATTGATTGTCGAGCTCCTAGTAGCCTTCTCCAGTTCTTCCTCGTAGTCGAGAGCTACGTAACCGAGATTCTCTTTAATGTCTCGGACTATCTCACGCTCGGCGGATGTTGTGTATGTGTAGCCACGTTCGGTCATGGTTTTCATGAGGTAGTCGGTTAGGTCACGTCCTGCTAGGTCTAGACGCAGGATCGCGTGTGGGAGTGCGTAACCTTCGTAGATTGGAACTGCGTG
The DNA here is from genome assembly GCA_002933935.1 of Eutrema yunnanense. Classification (NCBI taxonomy): domain Eukaryota; kingdom Viridiplantae; phylum Streptophyta; class Magnoliopsida; order Brassicales; family Brassicaceae; genus Eutrema; species Eutrema yunnanense. The sequence continues at coordinate 498,238 of PKML01019413.1, read as the reverse complement.
GCTTACACCATCTCCTGAATTCAAGACAACACCTAAAGAGACAAAAAAAATTAACAGAGTAAGTCAGAAATGCAAATTATGCGTTTGCCTTTATATGTGCTAACAAAATCCATTGCTACATGCAGAAACAATGAACCTCCAATCTTACAAGCTATAATAAAATTTTAGGTTTTTTTCTTAAAGGAATTTTGAAACTTGTGACTTACCTGTGGAGCGTGATGAGATACAGAGTGAGGAAGATGACGTGGCCATCACCGAAGACAAGTAAATTGTGGTGGGTTGGTTTTTATAACGTGTATTACTTTTATTAAAGTAGTGGGTATGGTTTCCTTAATTAGAGGAATGTGTTTCACGTAGTAGTTAGGACCTCCAATCTTTTAGTTTTGTATTTAAGCTTTGTGCAATGTTAAATGAAAGGGGAGGAAAATTAAGAAAGAAAGAAACGTATTTCAATTGTTCTTAGAAACAATTCTATTTTGCTTTGAGGAGNGATTCTCTTTGATGTCTCGGACTATCTCACGCTCGGCGGATGTTGTGTATGTGTAGCCACGTTCAGTCATGGTTTTCATGAGGTAGTCGGTTAGGTCACGTCCTGCTAGGTCTAGACGCAGGATCGCGTGTGGGAGTGCGTAACCTTCGTAGATTGGAACTGCGTGGCTTACACCATCTCCTGAATTCAAGACAACACCTAAAGAGGCAAAAAAATTAACAGAGCAAGTCAGAAATGCAAATTATGTGTTTGCCTTTATATGCGAACAAAATCCATTGCTACATGCAGAAACAATGAACCTCCAAGCTTACAAGCTATAATAAAATTTTAGGTTTTTTTCTTAAAGGAATTTTGAAACTTGTGACTTACCTGTGGAGCGACCAGTGGCATAGATAGAGAGAAGTTCCTGAATGGCAACGTACATAGCAGGAGTATGGAAGGTCTCAAACATGATCTGCATCATCTTCTCGCGATTGGCCTTTGGGTTTAGAGGAGAGTCAGTGAGAAGCACATGGCGTTCTTCAGGAGCTACACGCAGCTCGTTGTAGAAAGTATGGTGCCAAATCTTCTCCATGGCATCCCAATCTTTAACGTTACCATCCTCGATTGGGTACTGAAGAGTAAGAATATCTCTCTTGGCTTGAGCTTCATCTCCCACATAAAATTCCTTCTGATTCATTCCAACCATCGCCCCCGTGCGTGGACGACGACCCACAATACTTGGAAACACAGCGCATGGTGCATCCTCTCCAGCAAATCCCGCCTTCAATGTGTTTCACCAATCATTACATTTTTTTTTTTTTTGATAACTCAGGTAATCCGGTTGAAATTAGGGGACCGGAGACTCGCACCAGTGGGCTCTATGACATCCCGAAAGACCGGAGGCTCGCACCAGTGGGCTCCATGACATCCCCCTACACCGAGTAATCCTGGGGCCCGGAGAGCCATGTGAATGTCCCGGTGGCCACGAGTAAGTGAGTAAGTTTCGAGGAATGCGGAGAAGGGGAATCAAACCACGGGGGGAGTGTTCTCACACATTCCGCAGGCTGACCCACTTTTCCACTTACCACTCGACCACTGACTCGTGGTTAATCATTACATTTGCTATCTTGATTATTGTTCATTTGTTTATACGTGTATAAATATTTATCAAAAGCTAAGAAAAATTATTTTAAATGTAGATAGAAAACATTTGCGTGCACTTTGCAAAATGTTTTTTGAAAAATAGAAAAATATTTTAAATTTCAAAATTGTGATTTTTTTTCTTTCTCCTCACCCTGATCATTCCAGTTCCATTGTCGCACACGATAGCTTCTGTTTCCCACATTATCTACAACACATTTTTAAAACACATATCATCGTTAAGAAGTTCTAACGTTACGCATCGTTAACATTTTATTTATATGATCGGGGTTAAAACCGAAAACTAGACATATATATATCACCATGATTTAATTTTGGTTGTTATATTATAGACTAATGATCAATAGGCAAACCATGAAACGATTTGTACCACTTGACCACCATAAATTTAGCCACACACACATTAACATAGCATAGCAGAATTATATTATAACAACCAAAATTAAACCACAAACCTTTCAAGATATATATAGGCGGTACAGATATCATGCTTATTTCTAGCAATTAACACCTTATTGAATCTTAGTTATAAGATCATGAGATATCATGTATTACATCGAAAAATCAACAGGAAATCTTTAGTTTTCTCAGTAAAATAGCTTTTCATGATTTCACCCCATACGAAATGATTACCGTACCACAGAATTAAGGAGAAAATGATGAGGTGAGCGAAATTCAGAAACCAAGATAGAAAAATGGAGTGAAAAGAGAAGTTAATCAAAGACTTTATTCAACTCGCGGATGATGTGAGATCACAAGAACCCTAACTATTTCAGTGAACAATGACAAACATTGATGCAGAAACAAGAACAAACAAAAAAAAAATGGCAAAAACAAATCGAAATGGAGGTAGACGAACGAGGAATTATAAAATCAAAGAGGAATAATAGTTCTCCTACTTTCAAAGATGGTCTCTCTCTCCCTCTCTGTTCTTCTTCTTCCTTCTCTCGTCTCACCAATAAGAATGCGTTTGAGAAAAAATATGATGTCTTATTTATATAGCAAAGGGCATGCAAGGATAGGTCATAGGTGTGGGTTCCACACTAAATAATACTTTTTCCATTTCACAAAAATGTCATTTTGACACATTTCACACATATTAATAAAATTATTAAAAAATTATATAGTACAATTTATTAATATACTAAACAATTTTTTTCACTAAGGTTAAAACTTGATTTTTTATTCAAAATTATTAATTGAAAATATAAAAAGACATTCTATGTGAAACAAAAATAAAATTTTAAAATAATACTCTATATGAAATGAAAAGAGTATTTAACATTATGCCGAAAGAAACATGTTTGTGTTTCTAACGACTTTGCGACGAATATGACGATTGGAAATCCTCAAAACCATGTATAGTGTGATAATCTAATTTATTTATTTCCTAATTCATGATTTANATGTATAATGTGATAATTTAGTTAATTAGTTTTCTTAATCAATGATTTAAATTTAGTTAACTTTATTAATTTATAATCTCATACAATTATAATAGGAGCACATTTTCATTACATTGATTCCATGATTAATGATTTAAAATTATTTATTTTCATAAAAAGATATAGATATATTTTATAAAATTAAAAAAAAACACGTGTCATTGACCAAAAATCAAAATAAAAACACATGTCAGAGAGGCTGATAAGTGATTACTCATATCTAATCATGTTAATCATATAAGCTAATCTTACAATAACTATATCATGATTTGTACCAACCCAGTATAAGTAAATTGTTCTCAATAAAATATAGAATTATTACATCACATACAAAAGAATTCATATGTATTCAAATTCAAGTGCATATCCAAATGGGATAGTTTTAATTTTTAACAAATTGAAAAAGCAAAGCAAAATGACACAATAATACTTTAAAACAAAAATTCAGCCACTTTGCTCTGTGATTTTGCAACAATAACAACTATAATTATTATGATCAGCCCTATCATTACCAACATCAAGTATATATATATATATTCTTGATAGGATCAAATCAAGTTAACTCTATATATTCCTTCATTATCTAGTTACTAAAATTTTACTATGTTCCTAAAAAGTTGATTTTTAAGATTTGTTTTTTCTTGTTTCACAATTTGATTTTTTAAAGATTTTTTATTAACTACTGTTAATAAATAATAAAATTTAAGAGGTATTACTATTGGTTCATAATTACGGAAAAATGTTTAACAAAAGAAAATAATGTACTTATAACTAAAGATGATAATTATTTGGATATAATGCCAACTCCAATAATAATAATGGTTTTTTGCCACGGTAATAGTGTAATACATAAAATTAAAAACGTTTATACACTTGTTTTTTGTTTTTTCTTCCTTAAATCGATGTGAGAAGAAAGCTATACAAGTCTAGAACGGGACAAATATATATAACACACGACCCGTACCAAATGAAGTTATATAGGGAAATGTATGATTCATGTCTTTGGGTGGTTTTCAGTTCTCTCCTCTGGAGGCGGAGTCCGGGAGTTTGAAGGTGGGCCGCTTATCCACGCCTCTTCGTGAGTATTCCCTCCATCTCCTGGCTGCTGCGGCCGCTCGCTGTGCTCGTTCTTCTACTTCTTCCTCTGTCACAAACATCGAAATTGAGTAAATATATTTTATGATCATTGGCCAAAGAGGAAGAGAGTTCACTATCAATCTTACCGCTTTTCTGGTACTGACTCTGTTTTCCCCATAGGTTATCCCAATAGGTAGGTGTTTCGTCTGTGCCTTTCCGCTTCATCATTCGACTTCTAGCTTGATTCTGTGACATAGAATAGGTAAGCATGAGGTGATGTGAGGTTTGCAATGTTTTAAATAGTTTTGCAAGGATTTTTCCAAGGTGATGATATTTCATACCAAAACTTTTGCTTGCCTCTTTTCCCATCGAGATCTCGCCTGTAATGGATTCAAAGATTGATCATTAGTTGAATGAAAGATGAAGAACAATAATAGGCTCCCTAAGGAATAACAAGACTAAAGAGTAGAAGGAGAAAGGACTAGGAACATTTCAGCTATTATCAGCTACCGGGCGGGTTTTCTTTCCTTCTTACCATTCTGAAAACATCAACTGCTCCTGACCCCATTCCAGAAAGCATCAGAGCAACCTGATCCATCAATGACAGGAGTTTAGTAACAAATACAAATCAAGGAACCTTTGCAATGCTCGAGTGAGTAATAAGATAGATGCAAGTTTCTGTACATTCACTCTTTCAACCCGTCGCATTTCGTCTTCAAGCAATGACAACTGTGCAGCCGATGTCTGATAGATACAATCAACCGGGCTGAAAACCAAAAAGGGAGAATTAGTTCTCTGAGAACATATCACTAGCAGCATCTACAGCATCTCACCATGTTTCAACTGCTTGTTGAACTAAATCTGGGTTGCCACGCTGGTTACAGGCCCTTGCTCTTCCAAAGTCTTCCTCAATTTGAAATATATCTGGAGCCAAATTGGCACAGTTTTTGCAGCCTGTTAAACAGCAAACGCAGATGTAGTCACTTTCCCAGACAATCAGAGTTTGCACTCAAAATGAAATGCATCACATACCTATACAAGCAAACTCATCAACAAAAACATGATCCTTTGTGGTGGAGTCATCCAGAAAAGGATTGATGGCAGTCACTGCATACCCATGGATTTCATCGTAAACCATACGCTGTACAGGGTCACTGAGAATCTGCAAATGCAAACGGTAATCGGTAAACCAAAAAGCAAATGCGACCTTACTAACGCTGACTCACCTCATAGATATCGTTGATGAAGATGCAGAAATTTGTAGTTTCTGGGTCATTGCCACTCAAGTCTGGATGGCAAGACTTCATACAGTTATAGTATGCTTTCTTAATCTCCTCCTGTGTTGCATCTGGAAGCTATTGACATAGCAGAGAAGAGTGATTTACAATTTCGAGAAAGATGAATCTAGTTTGAGGGGCGGAAATTACCAGTCCGAGAACGGCATAGTAATCATCGGCGACATCACCGGTGGAAAGAAAAGAAGCATCCTCAGTTGCAACTCTCAACCTTCCGATGGCGCCACTTCGCCTCTTTCCGGCGTACGAAGGTAAGCACCAAGATGAAGCAGCACAGGTCTTCGCCGAGAATCGCAACGCACATGATCTGCGCCATTGAAGAAGATCCGTACAAACTGGGGAAAGTAGCTGCGCCATTGAAGAAGCCCCAAATGGTCCGATCCGATTTATTTGAATTAGTATATTTAATATTATTATTTTTGTGAGTGCTGACGTGTCAGGATAAGAACCACGGAAGCTTATTTGGAATCTGACGGCAACCGGCGAAAGCGTGCTTAACCGGAGGTGGCACGTGTCAGCTAGTGGAGAAATGTTTCTCTTCACGCTTCAACTACCCGCCAAGTTTTTTTCTCCTCTTTCGTTTGAAAAGTCCAACACAGGAATATGAATTCTTGTTTTTCCATTAATTGTAATTTTATAGATCGATAAGTTAACACATAAGATTCAGAGAAGTAAAACAAAACTGAGACGAGACTTTTCAAAACGGAAGAAAGAAGCCATTTTAGCCAGTGATGTTCTGGGACTTGTTGAGAATGACTCCTTCGTATTTCACTTGGAACCATTTCATTGCGTCGTCTTTAGTTACTCTGTGTTGGATACCGACACGAGCCTTGCACCTTCTGCGACGTGCCACACGGTAACCAGGCCGCTCCAGGACAACATAGAAGTCCATACCGTAGATTCCAGTTGATGGGTCATACCTTAAAAGAGATTCAAACTTGGGNGAGGGGAGGGGCAAGAGGGGGGGGGCGGGGAGGGAGGGGGGGGGGTGGGGGGGGGGGGGGGGGGGGGGGGGGGGGGGGGACTTACTTGATACCCAAATCGATGTGTTCTTGAATGCCAAAACCGAAGCAACCGGTGTCGCTGAAGTTTCTTCTGAGGAGTTCGTATTCTTTGACCTTCAATCCACTTTCAAGTAGTTGCATTGCTTTGTCACCTCTGACGGTTACATAACATGCGATCTTCTCGTTACGTCTGATACCAAAAGAACGAACAGTGTATCTAGCTGCACAAACAACAACAATGCCCTTGAGTTCTCCGGAGAAAACGGATTCGAAGAAGCTGAGCAGACAGATTATCTCCCAAAATAGGAGCAAAAGGCAAAAGACAGAAGATAAGTAGAACAAAAACTAGAGCTTGATCGATCGTCTTCCACATCCCAAAATTGATAATCAAACTTGAAACCACTCATTACTAATATAATCTATCAACCATTCTGAGACTAAAAAATGCAGCACCTTTGGAGAAAACAGGAGTCTGACCACTCAATTGTTCCAAAACCTGCCAAGTATAGACGAATCAATCGATTACAAGTTAGAACGAAAGCGACCAACAGAAGAATCGATCGGTAAAGAAAGAAAGACACGCAGCAACAAGAACCTTGGAAGCTCTGGTGAGACGATCTCCACTCTCACCGACGGAGATGTTGAGGACAAGCTTCTGCACTTTAATGTCCCTCATTGGGTTCGATAGCTTCTTCTCCGACGCCTGAATTTCAGAAGCAAAGAAACCCGTCACATCTCAATCTCCACAAAATTACAAAATGTAAACAAACAAAAAACGAATCAAAGAACGGGAAAGAGTTGAATCGGAACCATTTGGTATTAGGGTTGCAAATTAGCTCCGGCCGACGACGGGAAAGAAGAAGATACCCTAAAGTTTTGTATTCAGAGACTGACTAATGGGCCATTGACAGTAAACAGGCCCATTAACGAAACACAAATGAATCAAATGATCCAAGTGATGTAATGAGTAGCAAAACATTGTCATATCATTATGTGTTTACCCGAACTAGTAAGGATTAAGGAAGCTTTATTATTTAATGGATTTGACCATATCGTGATGTGTTATGACATGAGTGTGTGACTTCAGTTTATTAAGCAGAAAGTTTTTCTCATACATTTTTGTTTCATTTTGCAGTATTCTGACCAACTTTTTTTTTGTTTATCAGCTAAACATTAAGTATTACATCTTTTTGCTTGTGCTATTTTTATCAAATGTAATAAAAGCCAACATATTTATATAATTATTAATAAAAAAAAGCAAGATTTATGATGCTCTCAAACAACGAAAGACAAAGGAGACACAAGACAAAAGCCAATTCGATCCATTGATTGGAGCTATTAAAAGACTAACCTAGAAAACAACAAATCTCATAATAATGATCCAAAGATTCAGCATTCGGAAACAGTTAAAAAAACTTTCCCTGGGAAATGAAAACACTGCGACAAGCTTTTATCTTTTGACTCTACTGCTCACTTGAGCTGCAATTTGGTATGGAGATCCGCTGCTCTAGATAACGACTGTATCGATACCGGATAACCCTTTCCCATCTGCATAGAACCATTAAAAAAGTTTTTTTTTTATGCTCAATGGAATCTAAAAATGTATCTAAGAGGAGACATTCAAAAGCTTACCGTACTGCATAAGTGGAATGCATTCACATAACCCGCATATTTTGAAGCTGCAGAAAAAGCAAAAGAGTAAGCACTCAAATCAACCAAACAAAGATCTCTATACAAAATTATAAGCTTGTTGGTATGACTTATTACTCTTTTTCAATCCGGCAGGCTTAGCCAGCAAAAGGGCGTTCATAAATGCACCAACATTCTCTCGCAAAGCATCCTCAGGAAAGCTCATCTGGTTAGGAAAGTGTTCTTTTTAAGAATAAAGCTAATGAAATTCGAATAAACTTTAACTCTTAGGGTAGGGATGTCACCTTTCCAAGCGGCACATGAAGAATCGAAGTTTTATCCATTCTGAATTTGGTATGTCCAGCTTTTGCGTCTTTCACTGCTTTCGCAACATCCTTGGTCACACTACCTTGCTACAACATATATAATTTAAGGGCAAGAGGTAAGCATACTGACTGATACATTAGAGTAAGGTGTTGAGTAAAGACTCCAACTCACTTTGGGGTTTGGCATCAAACCGTGATTGTTAAGAATCCTTGATATCTGCAAAGAAGCAAACAAACCATTTGAATATTTAGTGAGAAGATATTACCTTCATCATGTTTTAGACGAATTTGGATAAGTGCTTAAATCCAATAACCTTGTAAACACGGGGCATCATTTTCGGAGTTGCAAGACATCTGTCAAAGTCAATCTTGCCACTTTCTGCAGATAGAGTTAAGTACGAATAAATAAATCTACCATTGGAACACAATACGACAAACAAATATTGCCTCCAGAAATGACAGAGGCAAACTTGTGCAATTAGATGTCAGAAGTGAACTATGGAAGGAGGACGAAGTAAAATGCTTGGTTCATTACTCAAGATTTCCTCAATAAGCTCAAGACCACCGACGACATCAGCTCCTGCAGCTCTTGCATCCTCTGCATCAGCACCCTCAGCAAAGAAAGCCACTTTCACATCCTGAACAAGGAAAATCATTTCTTCATACAAAATAAAGAGCTGATATAGATCAATTAGTACCATGAGGGATAAGAGAGGCATTTCTTGTACCTTTTTAACAGAATGTGGTAGAGCCAAAGTACCACGAACTATCTGCAGTTTAAACAGTGATAGCAGTCAGTCTAGAGATTAACAAAAATAGGGAAATGATTTAGAAGGAAGGATAAGAATGAAAATTTTTTTTACAGAGAATATGATAGCGAAACATAAACAAAAATTTGCAGAGAAAAAAAATACCAGCTCAGATCGGCCTTTTTCAATGCCCAACCTCACGTGCGCCTCAAGAGTTTCATCAAATTTGGCCTTGGCATTGGACTGAACCATTGTAGGAAACAGCATTAGAACGGGAAAAAAAAAACGAATATGATGGATGAGTCCAAGTTTATCTATAGCCTTCCTAGTCACTCTGTCTCTTGAAAGTCAACACAGCAACGTCTATTGCAAATTTATAAGGATCCACAACTCTCAAAGTACCACCATTACTCATTTGAAGTGCCCTAGGTATGAATCAAGTCAGTGTTTAGCACCCTCTTTTGAGTCGTTTCTATGTTCACATCATATAGTCGAACTAACAAAGTTGAATCCTTTGACATCATACACACAAAAATATCATGGAATCCTCAATAGTGTAGCTTCCATTCTATTACAATCATGTGGGTAACGAATACTGACCTTAATCTCTCTAATGGCCTCCATGAGATCGAAAATAGGTTTCTTTCCATGCTTCAACTCTGGTTTAAGCAATGTTGGCAAAGGAAGTGAAGAAGTATCCTCTTCGACAGCAGTAGCTCGTAAAAACCTTCTTCTAGCCCGATTCTCTGATTCAATCCTCTTCCTCTCCCTCTCCATCTCCTCCGGAGTTCTCTCTTCCTCACCGGCGACGCGATCCTCCGGGAGAGGGGCCACACGCTGAGCGTAAGAAACCGGACTGATTGAAGGAGCGTCTTTCACATATCGGATTTCTTCTCGCGTCCAGCTCGAACGATCTTCCTGATGAGGCGGCGTAGAAGAAGACGATAATGGAGGAGAAGCACCATCGGAGGTTTCAGATTTCTGATCCTTGGGTTTGACGGCGTACGACACTGGTTCGAGTTTTTTGCGGGATTCATTCAGCGGCGGATTTAGATTCGAATCCGAAGAAGGATTCGAATCAGATGATTGAGAGGAAGAGAAGAGCCTCGGGATTTGTCGAAATGGAGACGACAAAGGTTTCGTAAGACCTTGGCGGCGAGCTTGAGAGAGTAGAAGCTTCATTGCTGCCATTCTTCACTTCTTCACTTGCAGGTTTTGGTTTTGTGGGTTTAAGAGGATTTCGGATTTCCAAATTAATTAAAGCTTTTTCTCATAAAATTACAAAACCTGAGGGGCCAAAGATATAAATATTTTGGGAGTTTTAAGAGTATTTCGAATTTCCCAACCCAATTATCTTGTTTTCGAAAATGGAAGTATAGTTTTGTAAATTAATCATTTGATCATATTCATGGGTTTTTCTAATACATAGCTTTACAAGCTAACAACAGAGACAATGAGAGTCAATTCTTTGAAAGAGATCAAAAATGGCTGAACTGTCCCAACAATAACTCGAACATGTCGTCAGGATTTAGAAGAGTCGTTCCTCCAATAACCAGACCAATGTCCGGTCTACCGCTCTCCGATACAGCCTCTTGAGCTTCCAAAACCTTGACAATGGAGGTCACAGAGGCAGTTATTACAAAGATGGGCCTAAAACTGGTTAATGCGACAGATATTGGGTGACTTTTGTGGTGAAGAAACTCACCTCTCGACCGTTGATTCCTCCAATGACAAAGACAAGAATGACACTCTGGTCTGCGAGGCTAGGCTTTGCCTGCAAGAGTGTTGCAAAATATAAATGTGTATCTCGTGGGGGACAAGGAAAAAGAAAGTGTTAGGGAGAGACAACTAACCTGACCAAGACCAAACCTTCCAAATCCGCTTTTGAAAAGCCTTCCTACAGTTGAGGAATGGTATTCTAAACCGGGTATCTCTTCTTTGCTCAACACCTTTGTTAGAAGCCTGTAGAGTAGCCCTTTGTTTCCAGAAGGATCGCCGGGAAAGCTGCTCTCTGAAGCCAATGAGCCTTCTCTTAATGGTAGATTCCTTGTTCTTAGACTCGATAACTTGTGGAGAAACCTAAATAAGCTGTCTACTCTATCACGCAAATCCAGTTTCAGCTGCATATCGTCATAGGACTCGTCTACTTTACTATTGTTGTCGTCTTCTTCTTCTTCCTCCTCACCCCATTTTCCCCAAGGATCATCATCAAGAGCATCAATGTCTAATTGATCATCAGAGGGAATTTCTTTGGTATTCTCGGACTTAAGGCGATTTAATCTGCCTTCAAGCACTTCTGTCAACCCATTAAGAAACTTGAGATTTCCTGCTGATGGATTCTCGAGAACAGCATCGACAATGGCTTCTTTTAGAAAATGCTCTTCTTGCCAAGAGAAAGGCCCGCCTGAGCCAGATGTAGGAAAATTCTCGCCAGCAAGAATGTAACCAACTATTGTAAGAAGCAGGGCATCTCGGAAAGATAGAAGCCCTCGTGATGAGGAATCTGGTTTCTCATTCTTCTTTGCCTGAAGTTCTGCCAGAGCGCTTTTGTTGATCAGGTCACTAATTTGAGCAGCCAAACCCTGACTCGTATCACCAGCACTTACATTTAACATCATCTCCGCACTGCTAAAAGCATCCCATTTAGCACTTTGGGATTCATCAAGTGCAGCGGCTGTAGCTGCCGCTAGCTGAATTATGCCTTTGTTTTTCAACAAAGACGACTGGCTTTGGGACAATGCCCTGATCATGACCTGTAGCTCTGTTTTTGTGGCATAACCAGGACGAGCCCTCACGTTAACAGAGATATTTTCACGACGCAGAGCCTCTTGAAGCCATTTCTTCACCATTACACTTCCATCCTTCGTTCTCCTATCAATCATGGCCTCTAAGTAAGGCGTTCCTCTAAAACATTCAGTGGCGACAAGAGATCCATCTAGTAGTTCAGTCCAGTTGGTGGTAGATTTCCTGTCACATTCATTAAGCAAACCTACACTTTGTGGATCAGAAGTGTATGAATCCCAGCCACGTAAGAAAGCTTCAATTCCTTCCCGAAGACCAGAATCCCTAATCTTGTTTGGTTCTTCAATTAACAGTTCCCCAAGCGGCACTTGAACATCAAGAGAAGGACGATCAATGCTTGGAAGTCCTTGTTTAAGCTGTGCTTGTGAAGAAAATCTTTCTGCCCGAGGCAAAGATGAAAAGATACGATCAAAAAGTGAATCCCCGTGACAGCATGGAGTGATAAGATCAAGTGTACGGTCAACAAGTAACAAGCCGGCAGATCGCTTGCGACGCCCTACATCATAAAGACTTGACATGTCTGTCAGAATCTTCCCGACATTCTTTGATAGATCACCAAGTGAAAATATTTCCAACTTCAACTCCATCTACAATTTTTTAAAAGCAATGATATGGTCACAAACTTCAGAAAATGAACAGAAGAAATTAAAATTTTGACAAACAAGCAAAACAGATATCTTGTAGTGTTGTAGCTCACATACTTCATGTACATCATGAATAAGTTCAAAGGGATTTCTGCACTGCTAATTTACCTTAAGAGCCAGCTGGTAAAGAAAGTGTGCGGTAAGAGTTGCACCAGGAGGAACATCATCAGTATCAGACATAGATCCAGTACTTATGGGAGGCAGCCCAAAACTAAGAGAATCCTCATGTTGACGGGACAAGGACGCTTCAGCGACTGATCCTTGGGAAGGTAAGACAAAGGCTCTAGGAGTAAAAGGACAAATAATCAAGGGGAAGTGGTGCACCAAGACTACCAAACCTTCTGCATCACCTGATGAAGTATCTACATTTTCACTTATAACAGGCTCCATAGTAAGGGATTCAAGTGCAGAAGAGAACTTAGAAACCCCTTTGTCTTTAGATATTTTGTTGCTTTTCTTGGTATGTTCATTGTAATCCTGAACAAGTAAGATTTCGTACTCTCGATATGCGTCTGGACCTAGTGGTGAATCAGGACAGGCTGAGTGAGATCCCTGTCCGTTAAACAGTTCAAATTAATATAATTAGATAAGAAAAACTCACTGATTCAAGAAAACAGAAACCTATTTTGAAGAGTCTTATGTATGGAAATTTCTCTTCTAGAAAAGGCATAGACAACCAGAACTGCTTACTCAAATTAGGGTATACATTAATGTCATTTTGAGTATGATTAATACAATCGCTAGTGATGATAAGTCAGATACAACAAGTTGTGCTGATAAGCCATATAGCTTATGATTGTTCTCGAAAGTATAATAAAATTACCAATAAAAATGTCCCTACACTTTTCTTCCAGAACGGGGAAGGACTAAAAGAATGAGACCAAGGATAGAGTTTGTGATGAGCACCTCTGAGATAGAGGTGAATACTGTGCAGCTGTGAACACCTTCATGGGTGCTTAAACACCGTAGCATATATCGATGAGCATCATTGAGAAGCCGAGATGTCATAATCACAATTCTCTTTGCACAATCAAACTTTGAATTCCAATCAGCCGCCTAGAGCAAAAAAAAATCAGAAGTCACATCCTATGCCACAGATCAGAAGATATCTCATTTTTTATACCAAGAGTATGGAATCTAGGCAATCAAACAGAACAATTACAAGTAAAAGGAAAAATAACTTCAGAAAGACAATCTAAGTGGTGCCTAAGCTACTCAGACTCGAATGCCAACAGTGTCCCCCATTCCAAGACCGTAAAAGTAAAATCAAAGGAAAATAGAACTCAATCTTCATATTGAGTTTATATAACAATCAAAAGAGTCTGGCATTGATAACAATTTTCCCAACCTATGTCTAGATCATCAATTACCAACACTAAACGTTGGCCCCCTCTTCCTTAACCAGCATTGCGAAACCAAAATTACACCGTAACGAGCTTACCGCATCGAGGGAATTCATGTTTTCAAGGCTGCAGACTGCACGGGCACCTAGTTCCAAGAACAGAGGAAATGCTCCTGCAAATTGAAAACTTTCTGTGCAGCCAGCATCAATATACACAATGGCATCTTTTACATCCTCTTCTATCTGCAAAACAAAAGTTGAGAACTTGAGATTTTCATCAAAGGTACTTAGCAGGAAACACAAAAGAGCACCTAATGAATCGGGAAACGTCGAGATTTAGGTGCAGCAGATCAAAACGGAAAACGAAATAAGAAAAAAAGAGAGAATGATAATTTCACACTTACTTCGCGGATCGAATTGAGACAAGATATCGCGACATCGATCAGAGCCATAGCTCTCAGCTAAGTTAAATCGCTAATTCCAAGTACGAGAAATTGGTCGAGATAGATTGAAATCACCAGCAGATGCAAATACCATGAGATGTGTTGTCTGAATCAAACTAACGACTGAATCTGAATCACCGGAGAATTCGCTTCGCCGGGAAATCTCACCGACGACGAGCAATCGTAGCATAGCTTGACATCGTTCGTATGATCGTACCACTTTGATGGGCTTTTACCTCTTTTGGGCTCTAAGGCGTCTTCCATTCAGAATAGGCCTTTTGGGCTCTAAAAAAACAGGCCCGTTTTGTACATATCAAATGAATCTCAAACCCAATCTAATAGCTATGCTTTTCATTTGCAAAAACGACATTTGCTTTCCAAAGAATCTTAGTTCAACATTATGCGGTAAGGTAAATTCCAAATATCAGTTTGATAATCCTACCCACAAAATAAGCATCATCACTAAGTGTATGATTCTCATATATAGTAATGATAACAAACATCTCTATAATATTATTTAAGAAGACATTTTTAAAAATGAACTTTGTTTTGTAAGTTATTACATGAAATCTCATTACAAATAACAAATAATAATTGAAATAGGAAAAGATATAGTGATTTTTTAAAATTATTGATTAGAATATAGAAAATATATATTTTGCATTAAAGAGGTTATTTATTATTTCATTTCTTAATTATTTTTAATACTATATATTTTAAAATAATAATCAATTCATATATATTCAAAAAAATATATATTCAAAATTTTGCTATATTTTTCACTATAATTTATTATATTTTATTTGAATATATATCAAAACAAAAGTTGAAAAATATTTTACTAATTTTATAAAAAATTAGCCACAAGAAAACTTTTTTTTTTAAAGAGTTCGTAGACTAACCACAAAAATTAGAGTCATTTAACGGTGCATATTAGAGTTATGTTTTTAAGATTATAAGTTTTTGCGGGTTATCCCGAATAATATTTTAGTTCACTGCAAAACGGGTTAATAGAAAAATTATTATAAATTGACAGCTTTATCTATAATCATTAGTTATATTGTAAAATTCATATATAAGCAATTTTTTGAATTTCAAAACAATTTTTTTTTTAAAAATTACTCCGCGCTATAATTAGCGCGGATTAAATCCTTGTCAAGATGTGTTTATTAAGTGGTGGCGATTATTTGCAGTCAATTCCAATTGTCGGACTCACAAAAGCTCATTAAAACATTACTCTTTGTTACACGGAAAAAATATAAGCAAAATTCAAAATGTAAAGTGATTTAGTCAATTACTCTTTTTCTTAAACTGAGTCAATATTTTTATAATCGGAATAGAGAAACCAAGGGGGGTGTATTCAATATGATATTTAGGAGGATTTGGAGAGATTTGAGTTTTAGTGAGTTTTTAGATGATTTGAGTGATTTAGGAAAGTTGTTATGATTTGTTTTTAAATAACTTTGAAATCGCACCTACAACCAGGAGATTTGGATTTTTATTTTTTTTTAACTAAGAAGCTCCACCAATACACCTTCAAATCACTAAAAATCTCTTAAAACCCATTACTTCAAATATTTCCAATAACAGTGGATTTGAAGGTTCATTTAGAAATCAGTAGTTCAATAACATAAGATTTTAAAAGACTTTTTAAAATTCATGTTTGAATAACATAGGATTTGTGATTTAAATACAAATCACTCCAAATGCTAGATTGAATACACCCCCCCAAGTATCGATTGTCCTAATCATATTTCAAAATCAAAGGTATTCTGGATAACAACTAGGTTTAGATTTAATATTTGGTGTTGACCAGTTTAACAATGAACTCTAGCATATTCTAAGGCATATATATACAAGATAAATTCAAATGTTTATCATCCAATGTAAATAAAAATAGTGGCTCTCACGCTTACATAAATAAATAAAATCGCAATGGGTTAATTTACACACAGAATACACAAAGAAATCAAATCATCAAATCATGGTCGAACCATCATGGGAAGAGCTTCTCTGCCAAGACAATTAGCTTTTAGGGATTAGGGTTTAGTTCTTAGGCTTTATATTAGCTTTTAAAGTTTAGAGTTTAGTTTTAGACACTTTTGTTAATAATTTTTTTTTTTTTTAAAACATGAATTAGTTTTAGACATTTTGTTAAGAAAATGTACCAACGGAAATACCAGCTGATATTGAAGAATGAAGACATAGCAACTGACCTTGCTAGGGTTTCAGTAAAACTCAGATCGGATGAAAAGCTAGGAACTAACTTTGCTCAGTTGTTCACACGTATGTTCGAGATGAGCTTACAATCCCTATGAAAGTTAGAGATGAGATAATTCAGTGCGTTTCCAAGTTTGTCAGTACAACCGAAATGGACGAGCATACTCGTGCTATATTTACAAATTATGACTCCACGGGTATATGAGGCACCCTAGACTTGGATGACTCATTGTTTTTCAGTGGGGCTTACGAGCGGATGGCTGGCAAATCATCAAATCATGGTCATCATGGGAAGAGCTTCTCGGCCAAGACAATTTGCTTTTAGGGATTAGGGTTTAGTTCTTAGGCTTTATGATTAGCTTTTAAAGTTTAGAGTTTAGTTTGAGACACTTTTGTTAAAAAAAAAAATTTCAAAAAAAAACATGAATTATTTTGTTAATTTTGATATAATATATGACATGTTTAAAAATGATTAAACTTTTTCTAAATTACAAAAAAATATGGAATAGAATACAGTTTGCTCTCGACATAAAAACCTTAGTTAATGTAATTGTGAATAACAGATCCAATTTGACTCATTTAGTTCTTTACTTTGTTCTTGATAATACCGATAATAACATCACAACTATTATGTATCATCGAATTGATATTGTATGACTGTTTAGTTGTTCTCATTGTTGGTGTCTAAAGAGTCCTACTAGTTTTGTATAAGACTAATATTTTAGTCATTGAAATCTTGTGTACTCACTTTGCACATTCATGCATTCTTCATTGAAATCGTGTGTAAAGAACTAATAATAGCACTCTTCTTCAAGCGAATGTAAATCCTCATGGGTTTATCCAAACACAAAATAGAACGGAAAAAACACAGACGGTGAGGAAGGTTGTGAATGCAACAGGATCTGCGGTGAAGGAAGTAGATAAAACAAAATCTCAGCAGAATGAGTTGAAGAAACTGGAGAATTTTCAGTAAGTATTGGATCGGTGCTTTATTGTCCGTTTGGGACAAACTGAGTTTCTGATCATATCATGGATAGTGATTTGTCTGTTTGGTTTGTTGATAGGATCGAACAGAACATTGCTAGATATTTTCCTCCTTGACTGTTGAGTTCTTGGTTTTAATATATTTTTCTTGCAGTGTATGGGAATCTGCCCACTGAAAGTCAGCTATCTGATTGGGAGGTTGCAGTTTCTCAGAATTCAGCTGTGCCACAAGGAGTATTAGTGAGTCTCTAGTCCCTCTGAGACGATATATAAAATGCCAATCGTAAACCAAAACAGAACTGTTGAATAAATTTCTCTAACCTATGATTGTCTGGTCCATCAATGATTCTCAAGACATTCTATACGTGTTGTTCTGAGTGTGCATTATTCGAAGCTATTTTAAACCGAGTTACTTAAACACTTTCGCGCAGGATATTATACAGGCTATGCCTCACGATGCACACTAAATGGGAGTTCTTGTAAGTGCAATGAGTGCGCTGTCCAACTTTCATCCTGATGCAAATCATGATCTAAGGGTAAGTTTAGATAACATTTCCTTTTTACTCACACTAGTGTTAAGAACTAATTCTTTTGAAATTGTCCACATTAGCATGTTAACAAAACACTCTATTGGGTGCAGGGCCAGGATATTTACAATTCAAAACAAGTTAGAGATAAACAAATTGTTCGCATTATTGGAAAGGTATCGTTGTCCTTTATCGATTGTTACCTTACTCATTCCTTTTTTTTTCTGTGATTCATCTTAGACATGCAAAAACGTAATATTTGGACTCTGAATTTTCTGCAGGCCCCAACTATTGCAGCAGCTGCTTATTTGAGGATGTCAGGGAGGCCTCCCGTTCTTCCTTCGGTTTGAATCTTATATAGTCACCTTGATAAGAGATATATTGATTAAGAAATGTCTTCTTGTAGTGGTGTTGATGTGTACACTGCTGTTTCTGGAGCTGTGGGGGCGCTTTATGGTCCTCTTCATGGTGGTGCAAACGAGGTGTGCTACTTATTCGCCTGTTTTCATATGTTCCTGCATGTTCCATGGTCTCTGAAATTAGGTTGTGCTTAAAATGTTATCAGAGATATTCCAGACTTCATCGAGGGTGTGAAGAACAGGTAAACTCAATGTGTGAAACTATATATATGCATCCGTTTTCTGGATTTGTGAGGAGCCTTTCCATCAATATTCTCATTTCTTTGACATAATAGTAAGAGGAAGATGTCTGGTTTTGGACACCGTGTGTACAAAAACTATGACCCACGAGCGAAAGTAATAAAAAAGCTAGCAGATGAAGTATTTACCATTCTTGGAAGGGATCCTCTAATTGAGGTACTCAAAGTTGAAGCATATACTTAAAATTCACATGCACACCTTTTTATGAATATGTTTGACAGATATATTTCTGATTGTATGCAGGTGGCTGTTGCTCTCGAGAAGGCAGCAACAGCTGATGAATACTTTGTTAAGAGAAAGATGTATCCAAATGTTGATTTCTACTCTGGATTAATATACAGGTAAAAGTTTGGATTTATGTTCAGTGTTCATCAGTTCCACTCAAAAACTTGATCTAAATCTGCAAACTTGGACCATTGAAATAGGGCAATGGGATTTCCACCCGAGTTCTTCACGGTCTTATTCGCGGTCCCTCGCATGGCTGGATACTTGTCGCATTGGAAAGAGTCCTAGATGATCCTGACACCAAGATCATGAGACCACAACAGGTATAGTTAGTCTCTTTCCAAGAATAGTTCACATTTTTTCTTCGAAGAGAAAAAGATGTTTGTTTGGATCAGTTTTAAAATTGGATTTCTCATTGGGATATTGAATGTTGCAGGTGTACACAGGCGTGTGGCTGAGGCATTACACACCAGTTAGAGATAGAAAGGTGACAGATGAGTCAAAGGACAAGGTCAAGTCTCGACTTCGAATGCATCAAGAAGACGTTTGGCTGGATCTTCAGTTTAGGCGTAGATCCATTTAGGTCCATACCATACACCGCACTGCACCGCAAAAAGAATAAAAGAGTCTTGAGAAAATATCTTTCTAACAAACTTTTTTGGGTTTTGATTTCGATTTCTCCTTTGCAGACTTGGTGTTGTAGCTATTTTCGCTTGTGGGTCCAAGTTTTTGAACAAAATGGTCGCTTACTCTCTGTTTGGCTATCCACAATGATGTTCTTGAAGTCTCCAAGACTAAGAATGTGAATGATTTAGTGGCTCTAATCGGAAAAAAAAAGCTTGATGAGTTGATAAGTTTTTGTGTATATATTTTTGTATCTGCTAGTGGTTGTTGTTATGTTGAGAGCTCGTGCGATTAAATTTGTGTGATTGGTTGGGGAAAAAGAAGAAAAATGAGTGAATTGTTGGGGTTTGGTTGCTTAGGATTTCGATGGGATCGAAACTGGTTGATTGTGAACTCTAAAGGACGAGGATTGGCTCAAAGAGTGGAACCAAAGCTTGCCTTGATTGAAGTAGAATTGCTCAAGTTTACTGTAAATGCAATGACAAGATGAGGAAGAAGAAAAAAAGGAATTTCTTTGGCAGTCCTGCTGTATCATCCAAACCATTGATCAAAAGTTATTTTGAAAGAAAGATAGAAAATGGTTCCGGGCGAAGACTAACGGAAAATTCGGTTTAGTCAAAACTTGAACTGGAAAACTCTAATTTGATTAGGCCAGTTCGGTTACTTTATCCCCAAACCATCCTTTGTTTGTTTTGTTTTTGTGTATTTTGCTACCTGAAATGAAATCAAGTCCTTGAAGAGCTCAATGAAAGAATGTCTGAAGCTTTCTCTTTGGTGGATTACACCGAAGCTTCTGCTTCTTCTGCCTTATTAAGCTATCTTCCTGATTTCTTTGGTGGACTTCACTTCCAGCCAGCTTGAAACTGGCTCTGTTTCCTCTTCCTCTGCTTTTCAATTTTTGACGAACTGCACCAGGTCATTATCTGGTTTCTTCTCCATTATCGCAATTAAGTATTTGATAGTTGGACTAAAAACAAGAATGTACGCAGAGTGCTCTTGAAACATGTTTTTGCGAGATTTGTACTTATGCATAAATCTTGGAAACGCACCTTCGATCCGGCCAAGGAAACCCGAACAGTCGATTAGCAACAAAATTTGTTTAAGTTAGGGATTAAAAGCCGTGGTTGTTTCCGGTATCATCAATCTAGTAATTTCGTAAAAACAAAGTCAAAGAATACTATAAGATAAAACATTAGTTTGCTCCCACGTAACGTGCAACACAAATAGATAACCAGAAAAAACAAAATGCCAAGCCAACAGAGTGATAGTTGTTGATCAAGCTTACACGAAATCTGTAAACGAGAAGTCGCACTCTTATACAAGAATTTGGGTTGGCTTCACTCTAGGTTAGCTAATACTTCCTACTTGTCGGCTAGATGGAGCGTTATGGTTTTGGCCTTTGCCTAATGATATTTAGGCCTCGGCTTGCCTTGAGTTGCTTTACATCGTTAACATTAAGATCCTCTACATGGTCCATAAAGGTGTAGACTCTGCCCTCAGTCTCCAAACCTTGGATTTCAACACACTGGAGAGTTTTCCTTTCGGGATTGAAGTAGAAAACATAATACATCCGTTCCTCTAGGTAGTATTCCGACAAAACAATTTCACCAGTAGGGGTCACTCCAACAACGGCGCAGAGACTAACCATTTTGTTATACCCCACCGTCAGATTGTAGACATATTCCGACCATTCATGTTTTTCAATATCCACTAGAACCCACATACGTAACTCAATCGCATCACCGTCATACTTCCAACTAATCACACCTAATTTACCTTTATAGTTTATCAAATGAGTATTGTATGGATCACAAACCATTTTTGTGTCACTAAACTTGAATTTCTCAGACCTAACATCAAAGCAAACTACCTTCACGTGATCATACCATAGTCGACTATTTAAGTAATACAAAACCCCACTGATGCATATCCCTTGTCCATAAGGATTGTGGTCTAAGGGACACTGGATCTTCCTCCACCTCATTATTCCATCACCCAATGTCAGAATTTGATGGCCATCATCATAAAACAAAAAATCCATGGACAATACCTTGTATTGCTTATCAATCGGATCAAACCCTAAAAACTGTTTGCGCGGATTTTTTAGTTTAGGTAACAAGGCATATTGTCTCGTTCTAGGGTTACAAATCACAGGCACTGTATCTTCACTCTTTGTTGAGAGCCGCATACTTGAGAAATAGATCAAACCACAGGTAAGGCCACAAAAGTCTGCTGGCCTCATGACTTTGGGGAACTTGATATAAAAACCAGCGGCTACTACAATAGACGACTTACCATACAGATTCTGATGCTGAGGCGAAAAGTAGAAGCTCCACTCATTGTCTCGTTTGACAGCGAATAAGAGACGTGGACTAGCTGATGACCTGGTCAAGAACAACTCGGTGAAATATGGACGGCAAAGCATGGACCCCCATATCTTCGACAGGCATCGAAACCTCGCGATCGACTTCGCCGGCAATCTCAAGAATATCTCAACAATGAGATCATTCGGGATGGAGTGTAAATCTTGTCCTCTATTCATGATTTTTGTATTTTCTGATCGGACGGAGAGAGAGATATAGGTTTAGCCGTTTAGGGTTAATTAGAGTGAGGAATGAAGAAAAAAAGAAAAAAAACTTGCCAGCATTTAAATCTTCATCACCGCCACATAATTTCACCAAAAGATCTTGGCCGTTGATAAAAATTCGTTTTTTTTATAAGTTTTCCCCAATCGTAAGTCCAAATTTTTAAACTTTTCTCTTAATTTTTTTAAAGAGTCCCGTCGTCCTTGTAATTTTCTAATAATGGCCAAGTGTTAATCTTGATGTGTCATGTAAAAAGAAAGCTCACGAATCTCTTTTGTTCATAAACAGTTCCTTTTTGTTCGCTTAAATGCAACACACACACATACATATATATATATATATATATGTGTGTTCAATTCATCTGGCATGATAAACAAACAGTTAGGCGTTTACGTACTAACCCAACCAAGGTGGCCTAGCGGTAGTTGGGGCATAACCTAGGGAGGAAAGGATTACATCCCATGGAAACAAAATCGTTTTAATTTGGACTCTTAAATTTCGATTTACATGTTTAACTCGTGGTGGGTTTGCGGATTTTTTTTGCTTGCTGGCTCCTACTTTCGGTTTTCAGATCGCAACCGCATACTCGATTTTCATCTAAAAAAATATATTATTATTTAGGATCATTTCCAACTTCCGATATGAAAAATTATTCATTAATACGCCTCCTCGAGATGATGGTTCTTTGGCCATATCTCGATATATTTGGGCATAGATTGATTTTTGGGTCGGATCATGGATCAGGTTAGATAACGTAGATCAGGTTATGATATCATATTAAAGTACATGAACTTTCAACTCAAAATCAATTAACAATGAGTGCATTGACACATGTCTTTAATATATTATTTAATATTTTTTTCAATTTTTAATATGGGATATTATTTTCTAATACATAAAACCAAATAGAAACTAAAGATTTGACATAAGATCCCGAAAAATATCGATGATTTCGCGTGACACTTGCTTTGGCACATATAAACACCACTATCTTCTAGTCTTTAACTTTAAGCAGCACGGATTATGTTTTTTTCTTTTTCCTATTACATTCTTAACACCGACCAGCATTTTGAATTTACAATTTTCCACACCTAAGACCAGCATTATGAAGTCACGGGATTTGTTTAAGTTAGAGAATTAAAACGGCGGTTATTTCCGGCATCACTGATCTAGTAATTAATTTCGTAAAAACAAAGTCAAAAGAAAACAAAAATACTTTCTAGAGGTCCTAAAAAACATTATTACAAAAAAATAAAAGTTTTATGAAAATGCAATATAGGATAAAAACATTAATTTGCTCTCAGCTCCCTAGTAACACAATTTTTTTTTTTTTTTTTTGTTAAAGGGTTTTCATTAATAAAAAAAAGAGAAAATAAATTACAAGGATATGGCTATAAAACCATATAGTTTTTTGGGAAAGTTGAAAAAGATAATTAGAGCTCTACAACAAAGTAGAAATCTAAATAGAGAATAGAAGATCTATAAAGATTCTCTAAACGTTTCTAATCTGGAGAATCACGACCACCACGACCTCCATGGCCACCACGGCCCCTATTCTTTCGACCTCCTACTACAGTCCATTGCATTTCTTGAACTTTTTGTGAAGGTTTTATTTTCCTTCCTCCTCGAGTCCTTTGAGATAGATTGCCCATCTCAAACCCTGTATCTCCCAAGTCTAGGGCGCCAAGATTGCTGCCGAAAACAATCTCTTGCACACCTTCATTAGGCAATGAAACTGGAAAAAGGGGAGTGGAAAAAGTTGCCGAATCTAGAGGAGAACCAAATGGTGAAGAGTTGTAGGCGTTTACTACCGCAGTAGTAAGCTTAATGATCTCCGCATCGGTAGGTGGAGTTGATGGTTTTGCCTCTTCACATAGAAGATCACCAGTGTTTGAAATGTCATATACATCTCCAATTGAATCATCAAGAGGAGCACGTCTCTTATTACCCTTCAGAAGAGATGATATTTTATTGGAAGTAGGTGAAGCTGTAGGAGTTGGAGAATCAATGATAGTTGTCCCTGTAGTTGCAGGAAGTGGTAAGAGTCTGGGATTAGTAATTGAAGTACCTGATTGACTGGTTTCTTCAGAGGTGTGGTCTGATGCAAGAGTGTCACAGCCATTGGCTAGAGTTGGAGCCCCTCCATTGGCCAAAGTTGGAACCCCTTCAAAACTAACTGGTTTCTCCTGCCCCTCGAATATTGTCTCTGCGACAGTGTGAGAGTTAACATTAGAAACAATCTCTGCGACGGTTAGTGGAGGTAGTGGAAGTGATTGTAGACACCTAGAAGCCTTATGTCCCAATTGACCACACTTGCCACAAATAGTGGGAACCCAAGCATACTCGACATCTACCATCGAGGTGCGACATGTTTTATCCACAGCTGCAATCCGTGGAGGAACTCAGCTCTACTTCTACCAAGATCTTGGCCTCACCCATAAGTATAGGGTCAAGTCTTGGTTTGTAAGTAGCCATAGGAGCGCCAAGTCCCTAGTAACACAATTAGGACATGATAACTAGGAAAACAAAAAAAATTGCTACACTCGCACGAAACCTATAAATGAGAAGTTACAACTTACACTCACAACAAATCAGACTCATGTCCTCAATCTAGATTAGCTAATAAGTCATACTTGTTCCGCAGAGTTGCAATCACGAGATGTATGACGTTGTTGTGGTTTTTGATTTAAACATCCGTGCAACCTGACTCATTCGAGGAAGTTTCTCTGCTTTAATTCATCTTTTTTGCATCGACCAGTTAACAAATTTCTATTTGCTCCATGATGGTCATCTAGAATGTGAAATTACCCATTATGATTTTTGACGATGGGATGTAAAGGTCCATAAATTTTTTGTTTTCGTATGTTCATTATTTGAGAAAATATTTATTTATATTATGGAAAGATAAAGTAGTATTACAATGAGTGGACTTGTGGATAAAGAGTGATGACGTGTCGGGAGATGGTTGATGATCCCGAAACTCAGTTGCTGACACGAACTTTTGAGAAATATTTACCCCGTTTAAGTTCAGAGATCTCAGAAACTCAAACTTTTGGGAAAAAAAACTCAAAATTAGAAAGCTTACCACATATGCCATTTCGATATAATATTATTTAAAATGATTTTTTAAAAATAATTTTTTTTTGTAAATTATTATATGAGATGTCATTACAAATAACAAAAAATAATTGAAATAGAAAATGATATAATAGTCTTTTAAAATTATTGATTAGAATATGAAAAATATATATTTTGCATTAAAAATGATTTATTATTTAATTTCTTAATTATTTTTAATACTATATATTTTAAAATAATAATCAATTCATATATATTCAAATAAAAAAAACCTATTCAAAATCTTGGTATATTTTTTACTATAATTTATTATATTTTATTTGAATATATATCAAAACAAAACTTGAAAAATATTTTACTAATTTTTTAAAAAGCTAGACACAAGAAAACTGTTTTTTTAAGAGTTCGTAGAGTAATCACAAAAACTAGAGTCATTTAACTGTGCATATTAGATTTATGTTTTCAAAATTATAAGATTTTGCGGGTTAACACGAATAATATTTTAGTTCACTGCAAAACGGGTTAAATAGATAAATTATTACAATTTTGACAGCTTTATCTATAATTATTAGTTGACTATATTGTAAAATTTAAATAAAAATAATTTTCTTAAATTTCAAAACATTTTTTTTTAAATTATTCTGTGCTATAATTAGCGTGGATTAAATCATAGTTTTCGACAAGTGAGAAACAAATTGCAGCCTAGGACATCTAGAAGAAAAGCAACTAAAACTCACTATATGCATCCAAGATTAACTAAAAAAACTAGATGCAACTAATAAAAGACCATGACAAACAAAACAAACACACAAAAAATTGGGCGAAAACAAAAAGGTTAAATACGATTAAATACACATATGGGTAAATGCATCATCGCTATCTATAGTTAGTTATCCATCAATCTTGTTTTCAATATTATCGGAAAGGTTTATTCATGTTTTTGACAAACAAAAAAAGAGTCAAACTTTTGAAAAATGTACGAAAGTTAAGGGATGTGGAGACCTGGAGTATATACTAGCAACGAAAACAAACATGGAGATGTGTTTATTAAGTGGTGGTGATTATTTGCAATCAATTTCAAATGTCGGACTTACAAACTCATGACCTCATATTGGAATTAGGTAGAGATTAATGGATTATGGGCCTTAATCTCTAGGGAATGTGTGAAGATTGTTCCACATCAGAAATGGGAAGGGACATTGATTAATATATAAGGGACTTGGGCCAATCCACTTATTGTCAATTGGTTTTGAGTTGGAAGCCTAGAAAACTTAACATGGTATCAGAGCCCGAACACACACTTCCCGTAATCCGGCCCAAAAGAAGGCCCGATCGCCCCGATCCGAGGATTGATGGTCTGTCGAGATTAATGGCTAGAAGAGCCATTATCTCGAGGGGAGGTATTGAGATTAGGTAGAGATTAATGGGTCATGGACCTTAATCTCTAGGGAATGTGTGAAGATTGTCCCACATCAGAAGTGGGAAGGGACATTGATTAATATATAAGGGATTTGAGCCAATCCACTCATTGCCAATTGGTTTTGAGTTGGAAACTTAGGAAACTTAACACCTCATTAAAAAGTATAAAAGTAATGACAGGGTAATTGGTCATCGTATCCTACAAGTCATCTGATCTACCAAAAGAACATTTTAGTGGTAAATTTGTTGGAGAGAGAGCATTTTAATTCTATAGTTACTCATCAAATAAGGAATGTAGAGGAATAAACTGAATAGTGTAAGGCCCACATGTCTAAATGTTAACAAAAAATAATATTTTAATGCTAAAAATATTGATGAACAAAGTTGAACAATGCGTTCTTCTTCTTTCTTTTTTTCGTAAATCCAGTCACCAATGAAAGTCGAAATCAAACTATAATATAAATAATTATTAAAAAAAAACTGTTTTTTTTAATTTAACTCATCACTATTGAAGTAGTAATATATTGATTAGAAACATGTTTGTATATTTAAAATATTTGTCAATCTGTATAACTAAATATATCAAAACAATACTCTTTATTAAGCATGAAGAATATAAACGATTCAAAAATGTAATTTCTTAAACTGAGTCAATATTTTTATAATCGGAATAGAGAAACCAAATATCGATTGTCCTAATCATATTTCAAATTCAAAGGTATTTTGGATAACAACTAGGTTTAGATTAATATTTGGTGCTGGCCAGTTTAACAGTAGCATATTCCAAGGCATATGTATACAAGATCAATTCAAATGTTTATCATCCAAATAAATAAAAATAGTGGCTCTCACGATTACGTAAATAAATAAAATCTCAATGGGTTAATTTATACACACAATACACAAAGAAATCAAATAATCAAATTATGGTCGAGCCATCATGGGAAGAGCTTCTCGGCCAAGACAATTGGCAAAACCTATTGGAACCACTTGACCAGTCACTTCGCCGACTCATCCTTCGAGCCGGCGACTTTTGTCAAGCCACTTACGACACTTTCATCAACGACCAAAACTCCATCTACTGTGGAGCCAGCCGTTACGGCAAACCATCGTTCTTCCACAAAGTCATGCTCGACGATGCGAGACACTACGACGTCGTTTCTTTCCTTTACGCCACAGCTCGTGTCAGCGACCACGAAGCCTTCTTCCTAAGCTCCATGTCTCGAGAGTCTTGGGACCGTGAGACTAATTGGATCGGTTACATCGCTGTCACGTCTGATGAACGGACGGCTGAGATTGGAAGGAGAGAGATCTATGTTGTGTTTCGTGGGACGACGAGGAATTACGAGTGGGTTAATGTGATGGGAGCGAAGTTGACTTCGGTGAAGGAACTGTTGATGGACAGTGAGGATGGTCCTGA
The DNA here is from genome assembly GCA_002933935.1 of Eutrema yunnanense. NCBI lineage: Eukaryota > Viridiplantae > Streptophyta > Magnoliopsida > Brassicales > Brassicaceae > Eutrema > Eutrema yunnanense. The sequence continues at coordinate 470,108 of PKML01019413.1, read as the reverse complement.
GGTTATGCTTGGATGGTTCACTATTTATACCACAGCTAATCCAAACTCACCCTTCACCAAGATGAGTGCACGCTCGCAGCTTCTCACTAAGGTAGTAAAATAACAAAATGCGATTAATCTTCTTTTAACTCGAATAAAAACAAGTTGACCCCTACATTAATTGAATGATCTTATGAAACAAAATACGGAAAAAAAAACCAATGAAAATGTAGCATCATATCACAGTTCTTACAAAACAATATCAAACAAAATATTTATAAGAAGGAGAAAAACTTGATTTGTTTCNCTTTTAAAATAGAATACCATTCAACAAAAAAAAAAAATACTTGCGAATTTTTTTCTTTCTCTAGAAAACAAATATTTATAAGAAGGGGAAAAACTTGATTTGTTTCTTCATTCACTTAATTTCAACTAAAATCTGATTTTATTTCAATTTGTTTGATATGATCAGTAAATGCTAACTAATTGTTACTATAGATAAAAGAACTGCTAGAGCTATATAAGGACGAGAAGCCTAGCATAGTGCTCACGGGACACAGCCTAGGTGCAACTGTCGCGACCCTGGCAGCATTTGACATGGCGGAAAACGTTACAAGCGGCTATAGCGACGTGCCACCGGTGACGGCTATTGTGTTTGGTTCACCGAGAGTGGGCAACAAAGAATTCTCCAACAGAATCAACCGACATAATAACGTGAGGGTATTGCACGTGAAAAACGAAATAGATCTTATCACTCGTTATCCAGCTAAGATAATGGGGTACGTCAACATTGGGACCAAACTCAAAATCGATACGAGAGTTTCACCTTTTCTTAAGGAGACTCATCATCCTGGTGATTGGCATAACCTCCAGGCAAGTCATTCTATTTTGCGTGTAAGACTGAATGTGACTCAATCGTTTTCGCATCTTTAGTCTAACCACACACTCCTAATTCGTGAATGATAAAATAATCAGGTCTAATCAATCGGCCTTCTAAAGTTTTTTTTACAAAAAATGCACAACAGTATTATATATGTCGAATAGTCCGTTTTACAAATAAATGAGAACCTTATTTTGTATTTACATTTACATTTTGCATAATATTTAATAAGAAAATTGTAATACTTTTTGTATTTTAAAAATAAGAAAAATTTGAAAATGTACACGCAAACACACAAAAATTGACGTTTCTAACAGTCGAGACTCTCATGTTATAAGTAGAATACGACATTGGTTTTAATAGTTATGGTCTTCTTCTTTTGTTATAATTAACAGTTATGATTTGGGGTGGATATAGGCAATGTTACATGTAGTAGCGGGATGGAACGGGAAGAACGGGAAGTACGAGATGAAAGTGAACCGAAACATAGCATTGGTGAACAAATCGTGTGCACTATTGAAAGAGGAATGTTTGGTTCCCGAGTGTTGGTGGGTCGAGAAGAACAAAGGCATGCTCAAGACGGAGGATGGTGATTGGGTCATGGCCACTCCCGACGACGAGGACATGCCCGTCGTCGAGTTTGACTAATTATTTTTGATTTGGTTTGATTTTTCTTTTCCTTTTGTATGGTTGTAACTTTGTGATTGAGATTGACATGTAAGTTTGTGAATTGTGAATGATTTTTTTTTTTATATATAAATGAATTGTGAATGATACTATAGTTTGTGAATGGTGAGACTACTATATATTTTTGCTAATAATACTCCCACGCCTTATAATCAATGGATTATCTAAATGATGAATGATATATACATCTAGAACTAGAAGTGCATTAGAACTTGATCTTGGATTTTTTTTTTTTAATAGTATTATTTACTTGTAAATGATTCGTCACCAGAAAAAAGAAAACGTTTAAAATCTTATTTAAAGATTAAAAAGTAAGTCATACGAATTTGGTTGATTTTTCTTCTCTTCTGTATGATTGAGGTTGGCAAGTAAGTTTGTGAACGATTTTTGTTTTTTGGTTATATATGAATTGTGAATGATACTATAGTTTGTGCCTTTGTAATATTCCCACACCTTTTACTTCATCAATAATCTATATCGATATGGATATTTATATGTGGGTCACACATACCATCATGATCACCATCCACTACCACTTAATAAAAGTAAAATTAAATTAACAAAAAAACAAAATGTCTTATCCTTTTTTTATATCACCAAGACTCCAAATAGACTTGCTATCTCCTTGCACAACCAGTTCTCTCCCCAATGGCTACAACACCACCATGGGAAGAGCTCTTAGGCTCCAAGAATTGGGACACTCTCTTAGACCCATTTGACCTGTCACTTCGCCAACTCATTCTCCGTTGCGGTGACTTCTGTCAAGCCACTTACGATGCTTTTGTCAACGACCAAAACTCCAAGTACTGTGGAGCCAGCCGCTACAGCAAATCTTCCTTCTTCGACAAGGTCATGCTCGAATCCGCATCTGACTACGAGGTCACAAGCTTCCTCTACGCCACAGCTCGTGTTGCTCTCCCCCAAGGTTTGCTTCTCCACTCCCAATCACGAGATTCTTGGGACCGTGAGTCTAACTGGTTCGGTTACATTGCTGTTACGTCTGATGAACGGACTAAGGCTTTGGGACGCCGTGAGATCTATGTTGCTTTGAGAGGAACGACTAGGAACTATGAGTGGATCAATGTTTTGGGGGCTAGGCCTACTTCAGCTGACCCGTTGCTGCACGGACCGGAACAGAACGCTTCTGGTGTGGTTGGAGCTACTAGTACTTATAGTAGTGACAGTGAAGACGAAGAGGGGTGTAAGGTGATGCTCGGGTGGCTCACTATCTATACCTCTGATAACCCGGAATCGAATTTCACACGGCTGAGTCTACGGTCACAGTTGTTAGCTAAGATCAAGGAGCTTCTGCTGAAGTATAAGGACGAGAAACCGAGCGTTGTGTTGACTGGACATAGCTTGGGAGCTACAGAGGCTGTTATCGCCGCCTATGACATAGCTGAGAACGGTTCCAAAGATGATGTTCCGGTCACTGCGATTGTGTTTGGTTGCCCACAGGTAGGTAACAAGGGGTTCAAGGACGAAGTAACGCGTCATAAGAACTTAAAGATCCTCCATGTAAGGAACACGATTGATCTCTTAACTCGATATCCAGGAGGACTCTTGGGGTATGTGGATATAGGAACCAACTTTGTGATCGATACAAAGAAGTCACCTTACCTAAAGGACTCAAGGAATCCAGGGGATTGGCACAATCTTCAGGTAAAGACCTTAAAGAGAATCTTTCAGTTTCGATGACGGCAATAGAGTAGAAACTTACGTTTTTTTTCTTCATATATGTGCAGGCAATGCTCCATGTCGTCGCAGGATGGAATGGGAAGAAGGGAGAGTTTAAACTAATGGTGAAGAGAAGTATTGCATTAGTGAACAAGTCATGTGAGTTCTTGAAAGATGAGTGTTTAGTTCCAGGATCTTGGTGGGTGGAGAAGAACAAAGGAATGATCAAGGACGAAAATGGTGAATGGGTCATTTCTCTGGTCGAAGAAGAACCTGTACCTGAATTCTAAATTTGAATTTCTGTATGTTTCATGTTAATCAACAATAAAGGCAGCTCTTGCTCTTGTGTGTTTAAAAAACCAAGTTATTGATATTGATTTAAGTTTATGAGATGAGTGATTTCATCAACCAAACATTCAAACGGTTTATCTTTCTTACATCAGGAAAGATTCTTCTTCGCAGAGTTACGACATTAGATCAAACCAGTGATTGTTGTTACTACATTCATTAAGAAAAGTGAAACTGCGATTAAGTTTTGTTTATCTTCAGGACTCGCTCTCACTTCTTTCCACGAAGTTTAGCTCCAAGTGCTCTCTCCAGCTTAGAAAGGATCTGCTGGTTTGGGATTGCTTTACCAGACTCATACTCTTGGATCACTTGTGGCTTCTCATTGATGATCTACAAAAGGAAGCAAACAAGTGTTTTCTTGACATAAGACTGGTAATAATAAGAGAGATATAAATATAGAGAGAAGGATAAAATACTTGAGCAAGTTGGGACTGTGTTAGCTTCTTCTCTGTTCGGGCTTGCATAATGGCTTTCTTTAGCTCAGTAGGCACACGCTCATCTGGAATCACAATGGTAGAGACAACATTACATGGAGCTTTAGCATCCAAATACGCATCAATGAATAAAAAAAGTTACTCTCGCTAAAACCATTAAAGACTCGAGCCAAAAGACAAAACTCCGGGATTCCCATTCATCATCACACAAACATTAATAGACATCAACTAATATTGCCTTGCTTGTGACACTTTGCATCAAGAACTGAACACATTTTCGCAGCATACCTACCATTTTCTAGCCACTAGGGAAACCAATTCACCTTCGGTAAAGCAAATAACAAGCGATAGACTTACGAGTGAGGTTCTCAGTGTCATCATCAAGCATTTTTGTGTTCAGAGATGTGCCGCTTGATGCCGCCTTGTTGGTTCCAGCATTGACTAAACCCAAAACACACACAAAAAAAAAGGGAAATCAGACCAACATACAAACCAAAGCAGAACAGTTTTTTTCTTCTTTTAACCTGATACGAACAGCCAAATCTGCAATACCAATAACATCCATTTCACGCGAATAAGTATTGCTCAGACGGAAATTTTCGATAAACAACGAACATCAACGCTAAATGTATCCCTTGCAATAACCCACGAGGCGCTAAACGCTGATAATTTCTACTAAAAGCTAAATCGAGAACAAAATCCAAATCTATATGATATTCCAGAGAGCCCTAAGCCAGATAACTTCAACCGGACTATATAACTACGACACCGAATCAGTCAGGAGCTAGAGGAAAACAAGGTGAGGTCGAAAAGGAAGAACAAACATTTTCTGACGGTCTCGATATCGGCGCCGGATCGGCGAGCGGCGTTGACAGTTTTCTCGTCGCGCTTAGCGGCTGAGTTGGGGGCTTTCTTTCGGATCACCACCGGCTCCCAATCCTGAGTCATCGGTCCAACTCCTGCCATGGTTTCGTCTCGAGCTTTTTCTTCTGCAACCGCCTTTTGACAAAATCTAGGGTTTCTTTCTTTCTAGACTCCAGATATTAGGTGAACAGAGATAAAAAATATATATATATAAGAAAATGAGAGAAAGCTGGGATGATATAGAATGAACAAAAAAAACGTGCGTGAGCTTCACGCTATTTGTTTTATAAAAATTATCTATTATATTCTCCGATAAATTGCTTTTAAAATTACATAACATAACCTTTTCATGTAACTTTTTATCCAGAGAGAATCCAGGCAAAAAGCAAAGCACTATCAGAATTTCAATTGAATTCAAATTTAATTTTTAGTTTTTGTAACCGAATTTTTAACATTGTAATAAGCTACGAATTTTTTTTTTTAACATTGTAATAAGAGGGCTGGTCTCAAATAACGGTTGCTCGCAGCAACTTCAATGTCTGATCACGTTGGCTTCTACTTATTCGCTTGTTTTTGTCGTGGTTTTGGCCGGATCTCTCTGCTAGTTCCGTCATCCGTTATAGCTTTAGTTGTAGTTTTTCTTTGTTTTATTAGTTTTTGGTTTTTCATATTTTTTGTCATTTCTGTAATTTTCTGGGAAAAACGAAAAAAAAAATTGATAGAAAATTTATACAATTAAAACAAAGAAAAACTATTAAACATGTTCCCAAACACCAATAATTTTGTAGACAATAGAACAAATCAGTAAATAAAAAATATCAGAAAATATTAAATCATACTAGATTTTAAATTAAAAATATCAAACAAGATTGTTTAAATTCTGCTAGATTTTTTTATTTTAAATCATAATAATATATCAAATCATACTAGATTTTAAGTTGGAAATATTAAATTTTATGCATTTTTTTAAAAAAAAATTGATAATCTAATTCTTAATGTGATAATTGACCTGTAATATAATTGTTATAAATTTTTGTTCAAATCTAGTTTAACATTTGAAAAAAAAAAAAGTGTTTGTCCGTATATAGTTTGGTGTGGAGTACATTTGAAGGGTTATTTTCGTAAATTTACGTAAATGGATCGCATTTGAGAAGAAATATCTGGGCATATGGCAACAAAATTAAGAATACTAATTGATTTTTTGACTCTAACCTCTCTAGCTTCTTCGTCTTCAACTTCTACCGATTGATTCTTCTGTTCCTTCCGGATCTTACGCGACGGCTCAGTTCAGGTTTTCTTCAAACACTCCTCCCGTTTTTTGGATATAATCTGTTTGGTTTTTTTGTGTATAACTCTTGACTTATCGGCTTTTTATGGTTATCTGAGAAAACGAATCTCCGATTTGATGTCTTAATCTGTATTGAATCAGATTGCATGTCTTCCTGTTTTTGATTCTAATCCTAATGGGTGATTACTGCTTGCTGATGATATAGTTCAATTCGATTATTTTCCGAGATGTTCTGAATTCTATATGTCGGGCTTGTGAGCCGTATGTGCGATTAGGCTCCTCATTTCAGTTTCGATGACACAAAACAATGTGATTTAACCTTTATGTTTCCTATGAATCAAGCAAGAACGTGTTGAAGATTTTACATTTCTGTAAGCTGGGATTCATTTTGAGACTGGTTTTGTTTCCCTGGTTTCAGGCAAAAATGGTTGTATGTTGTAGAAGAAGGGAATGATATCTGCCATGAAGTTTTAGTATCGTCACTTCGGGAGCAGCTCTTTTCCTCTGTTATCATTCACAGGTTTGGAGCCCCTTTTTTTCGGAAAGGGGGACATAACTGGTGAGTCTGAGAATTTGGAATTGGATTCAGATCATGCCTTACTTTGCTCAGAGGCTTTACAATACTTGCAAGGCGTCATTCTCTTCAGACGGGCCAATATCAGACGAGGCTTTCGACAAAGTTCGCAATGTGTTGGGTATGATTACGTGTTTGTTCTTTGTGCAGTGCTTTTTACTTGGTTTTCATCTTCGTGTTTCAGTTTCTCGCATTTGGATCATTAGGTTCTTGTTAATGTTCTGCTTGTGGCAATGGATTTTTATGGCCCACAGCATGTGGAACGGTTTATCTGATCATTCTGCAATTACCTAATATGCTTGTATTAGTTAAGGTGTTGGTGGCAGTAATCTTATATCTCACTCTACGATTTGTTGTCTTAAATGCAGTGGTCCCCTGTTGCACTTACAGCCTTAATTTTGTAATTTATGTTTCAGAGAAAATCAAGCCATCTGATGTTGGAATTGAGCAGGAAGCTCAATTGGCACGGACCAGGTCTGGTCTTCTCAACGAACGCAATGGAAGTCATCAGTCACCCCCAGCAATAAAGTATCTTCATTTGCATGAGTGTGACAGTTTTTCCGTAAGCTTACTAATTTGACAAATCTGTTGCTGATTAGTCTTAAATGTTGTTATAGCTTACGGATGGCTACTACAAGATAGTCAGATGTGGGGTTTTGAAACACTTAAGAAAGGGTGCATGCATCTTTTTGTGATCCAGTTTAAGTTGTCTTAGAAAATCATTTCATAAGAGTCCCATTTAGATAGGAATGCTTCTGCTTGGATTAATATCTAGAAACCGAACTTTCTGTAGTGGTAAAAGGTTGAAACGCCTCAAAAGCCAATCCTGAGATGGTTTAGTTGATGTTTAATATTCTCTTTTTCCGCATATCAAAATTAGGGGAATAGGGGGGCATCCAAACATGATCCTTGAGAGAATCTCAGGAACCAACCATTGAAGCCATGAGCCTGAAGCCTGCAAAAAAAAAAAGCCTATGACAAATGATCTAGAAAGAGTATGAGTAACCACAGTTCGAGTCATATTCTGAGTCGTCTCTAGCTGAGGTTTTGTCTTCATTATACTGCCACTATCACTATCTCTCACTTGGTTTTCATGTTGTCTGTCAAAACAGATAGGAATTTTCTGTATGCCACCTTCCTCTATGATACCACTTCATAATCATCCGGGCATGACCGTGCTAAGCAAGCTCGTTTATGGTTCAATGCATGTGAAGTCATATGATTGGGTAGAGCCTGACCTGACCGAGCCAGATGATCCATCACAAGGTATAACCGTCGTCTCAAATTTTTAAACGATCACTTTCGTGGTCTAATAATAAACTCTGAATTCATAAGCAGCAAGACCTGCGAAACTGGTGAAGGATACTGAGATGACGGCTCCAAGCCCAGCAACGACGTTATATCCGAGAAGGGGTGGCAACATTCATTGTTTCAAAGCCATCACCCATTGTGCTATTATCGATATCTTATCTCCACCGTACTCTTCAGATCATGATCGGCATTGCACTTACTTCAGGAAATCCAGAAGAGAAGACTTACCTGGTAACACAAATACAAACTAAGCTCCCGATCGAAACACAGATAGAAAAGGCTAATGATTTTGCATTGTGAAACGGAGCCAGGTGAAATAGAAGTGGATGGGGAAGTGGTGGACTCAGACGTGACCTGGCTTGAGGAATTTCAACCGCCTGATGACTTTGTGATACGGCGAGTTCCGTACAGGGGTCCTGTTATTAGAACTTGATTTCACTGTATCTCAATATTCTCAGTAATAATTTTGGGCGGGTTCGGATTTTTATTTATTATTTATTATTTATTATCATTATCATTTTCGGAAATAATGTATAAAATTTGGGGGTCTTACTTATTGCGAACGGGATTGTACATACTCATTTCTAAAGATTTCTAATACCTCTAATTGCATTTCTTATCTTTACAAAAAAAAAAAAAAAAAAAATTCCTTAATAACTTTAGGACTTATAAAAAAGAACAATATATTTTCATATTTTACTACAAATTCTAAATTCATAATGATTTTTCGGC
>PKML01019413.1:386590-444199 GCA_002933935.1 Eutrema yunnanense | reverse complement strand
GACAATCGCACCATGTGGTCTAACTTCCTTGACTGTGAATGGACCTGACCAACGAGAACACAATTTACCAGGAAACAATTGCAAACGAGAGTTATACAGAAGTACCTGATCATTTGGTTCAAAGTGTCTGGAGATGATCTTCTTGTCATGGTAAGCCTTGGTCCTCTCCTTGTAAATCTTGGAGTTCTCATAGGCAAGATGCCTAATCTCATCGAGCTCATTCAGCTTGATCAATCGCTTCTCAGCGGCAGGCTTGATGTCGAAATTCAACAGCTTTGTAGCCCATGCTGCCTTGTGCTCGATTTCCACTGGGAGATGGCATGATTTCCCATATAGCAAGTGAAACGGTGTAGTCCCAAGTGGTGTCTTGTAAGCAGTCATGTAAGCCCAAAGTGCGTCGTCCAGCTTCACAGACCAATCCTTCCTTGTAACATTCACCGTTTTCTCCAGAATTTATTTGATCTGCCTGTTGGAAACCTCAACTTGTCCACTTGTCTGAGGGTGATACGGAGTAGGAACACGATGGTTCACACCATACTTCTTCAGCAATCTTGCAAAAATTCTGTTGATAAAGTGAGAACCACCATCACTTATCACAATTAGAGGTACTCCAAATCGAGGGAAAATGATGGTCTTAAACAGCTTAAGGACAACCGAAGAATCATTGGTTCTGCTAGCAATGGCTTCAACCCACTAAGACACATAATCCACAGCAACCAAGATATATTTGTGTCCATACGACGAAGGAAAGGGACCCATAAAATTAATGCCCCAACAATCGAAAATCTCAACCTCAAGGATGAAATTATGTGGCATCTCATGTCTCTTACTGATCTTCCCTCTCCTCTGACAGGCATCACACTGCGAAACAAAAGTGTGAGCATCCTTGAACATAGTAGGCCACCAGAAACCTGCTTGAAGAATCTTGGACACCGTCTTGAAAGTGGCGAAGTGCCCAGCATATTCAGATCCATGGCAATGAAACAACACCTTAGGTACCTCGGACTCAGCAATGCATCTCCTATAAATACCATCAGAACAATGCTTGTACAGGCAAGGTTCATCCCAGAAGTATCGCCTTACGTCTCACATGAACTTCTTCTTGTGATAGCTCTTGAGGTGATTTGGTTCTGCATTTGAAGCGAGGAAGTTGGCGATATCAGCATACCACGGTTGATCAGAATCGGCTGCAGCTATGAGATACTCCTCTGAATCACCAAGATGTTCAACAGTCAAAACTGGTTCGGGAGTCGCCTGGTATCGACCGATACCATAGGAGTGTCGACCGATACCAAGACCTGCAATTCGTGGGAATTGCTGAGTTTCTGCAAAACCCATCCGAAATTCAGTCTCAATGAAGTATATGGATTCTTCTGGTAGTCGGTCATCAATGGGAACGTCTGCATCGATCCGAATCCTCGAAAGATGGTCAGCGACCCCATTCTCTATGCCCTTCTTGTCCTTAATCTCGATGTCGAAACCCTGTAGCAAAAGAACCCAACGACAAAGACGAGGCTTAAGGTCCTTGTTCTGCATCAGATACTTGAGAGCAGCATGATCAGTATGGACAATCACTTTGCTCCCAATCAAGTATGATCGAAACTTCTCAAAGGAGAAAACGACCGCGAGTAGTTCCTTCTCTGTGGTGCTGTAGCTCCTCTGAGCATCATCCAAAGTTCTGCTGGTTAAATAGATGACGTGCAGCTTCTTATCCTTCCTCTAACCCAGAACAGATCCAACAGCAAAATCGCTAGCGTCGCACATAATCTCAAAAGGCAGAGTCCAATCAGGAGGTTGCACAATAGGATCGCTCACCAAAGCCTTTTTTATCTCATCAAAGGCTGCAAGACAGTCAGATGTGAAATCGAATTTGATCTCCTTGCACAGTAAAGCAGTGAGTGGACGTGCGATCTTGGAGAAATCCTTGATAAACGTCCTGTAAAACCCAGCATGACCAAGGAAACTTCGAATATCCTTTACAGAGTTTGATGGTTGGAGGCTCGTCATAACCTGAATTTTAGCCTACTTCAATCCCAGCCTCAGAAACCTTGTGCCCAAGTACGATGCCATCCTGAACCATAAAGTGGCACTTTTCCCAATTAAAGACTAAATGTTTCTCCTCACACCTCTGTAGTACTTTGCGCAAGTTAGCCAAACACTCTTTGAACGATGATCCATACACTGAAAAATCATCCATGAACACCTCCATGAAATCCTCAATCATGTCTGTGAAGATAGACATCATGCATCTCTGAAAAGTGGCTGGAGCGTTACACAATCCAAATGGCATTCTTCTGTATGCGAATGTGCCATATGGACATGTAAAGGTTGTTTTCCCTTGGTCATCTGGATGTATTGGAATCTGGAAGAAACTTGAATATCCATCGAGAAAGCAGTAGTAGGGATGACTAGCCAACCTCTCCAACATCTGGTCAATGAATGGCAGTGAAAATGATCCTTCTGTGTAGCTACATTCAGCAACCTGTAATCAATGCACATTCGATGCCCAGTGATAGTTCTCGTAGGAATCATCTCATCCTTCTCATTCTTCACCACGGTTACCCCTCCTTTCTTAGGAATAACATGCACTGGACTGACCCAAGAGCTATCTGAGATGGAATAGATAACCCCAACTTTCAAGAGCTTCATCACCTCCTTCTTGACCACTTCCATCAGATTCAGATTCAGCCTCCTCTGATGCTCAATTGAAGTCTTTGACTCGTCCTCAAGGTGAATTCTATGCATGCACAGGTCCGGTGATATACCTGAAATGTCATCAAGAGAATAGCCAAGAGCTTTCCGGTATTGGCGCAGCTTGCTCAGCTAGTAAAGCAATCTCTATGTTGTTCAAAAAATCATTACCAATGATTGGGTATGTAGAATTGGGACCAAGAAAACTATACCTCGGATTTGGTGGGAGAGGCTTTAGTTCCACCTTAGGAGCATTCTCTGCATTCCAATCTCCAAGCCCAGCAGCTTGCTTAGAATTCTCGGCCAACTCTCCCTCGAGTCGCAGGGTATCGATCGATACTGGCGATGCTGAGTCAAACATCTTCCAGTATCCAGCTATATCATCACACGAATGCACCTCTGAAGTGGCTGAACAAACCAATGCTCTCTCTAGTGGGTCTTCAGGATGCATCTCCATAAAGTACTCTTTAGCAATGTCACTGAATGTGTCGACAAAGAAAGTCTGTCCATCGATGGTTGGTCTCTTCATTATCTTATCCATTTGGAAAGTCATGACCAAATCACCAATGTTAAGAGCGATCTTCCCGTTCTTGCAGTCAATCAAAGCACCAGCTGTTGCAAGGAAATGTCTGCCTAGGATAAGAGGATCCTTAGGCTCAGCATCGTACTTCAGGACGATGAAATCAGTTGGGATCAAGCAATTCCCAATCTTAATCGGGACGTCCTCGAGTAGTCCCTCTGGAAGTCTGACGGATCGATCAGCAAGTATCATGGATATCCTCGTGGTTGTGAAATCTGTCATCCCCATCCTTTTGGCAACTGAATATGGCATGAGGTTGACACTTGAGCCAATGTCACAAAGAGAACGCTCGAACCTGTCTGTGAATATCGTATAATCCAACACAAAACTTACTGGGTCAGGCAGCTTCTTTGGGATTATGTTGGTCAGGATTGCACTGCACTCTTGAGTAATCATCAAGCATCCCTCTTCAAGGTTCACGTTGCTGGATACCATCCGCTTGACATATCTCCTAAAGGCTGGAGAAGTCTTGATAGCATCGATGAAAGGAAGTTCTACGATCAACTTATCCATAATTTCTTTGCATCTAGAGTCTTCTACCTCCTTCTTAGTCTTCCCAGCAGCTCTGGGATAAGGTATCCTTGGCGTGTAGACTCTTTCTGCATCTACGTTAGGCACTTCCTTCGACACCTTAGGAGTTGATTTGACTGCGGGATCAGTATCGACCGATACTGAAGTGGTATCGATCGATACATGTGGTTTTGACTTATCCCGTGAAAGTATCCTGATAGGCATCGACCGATGTTGGCTAGTGTCGATCGATGCTGGGGCGATTTTGGTATCCTCGTCGTCGAGATCGATGAGAATATCTGTAGTTTGGCCAATTTTTGCTCTCGGAGTTACCTCTTTTCCACTTCTCAAAGTGATTGCATTGATGTGAGCCATGGGGTTCTCTACTTTCCCTGGAAGAAAACCTTCTTGCCTTTTCACAGCCTCTGAAGTCTGAGCTATCTGAAGTTCCAGCTTCTTCTGATGGATGTTAATGGTATTGATCCTTCCACTAAGATCATTGTATAAGATATCAATCTTCACATTGAAATCTACTGTAAGCTTCTGCTGTCCCTGGAGAAGTTGCTCAAACATAGCCTCAATCTTTCTATCCGGAAGCTTAGCAGGTATGGGTTGATAAGATGAACTTCCATAGTTCCGGACATACCCACCATTCTGAGATGGTTTCTGGCTAAACTGATTCGGTCCTCCTTGCTGTGAGTTGTTGCAGAAGTTTCGGTTGTTGTTGAACTGATGTCTCTGACCCTGAAATCCATAACCACCAATGTAGTTAACATCCACTACTTCATCCTCGTTGAAAACCTCAACTTCTTCAGCAAAGTGAACAGTCTTGGGTGTTTTGCCCATTAGAAGACTATGCATAGAATCCAACTTTGCTTGAACATCAGCGATCTGTGAACCTTCCATGCTACCAGCTAGCTTCTTCCGCTCAAAATCAGCATTCTTGGTGCTATTACTAGACGCCAAGTTCTCAATCAATACGTAGGCTTCATCAGTATACTTGGTGTTGAAGTTTCCATTGCTCGCGGCATCCAAAGTCATTTGGTACCTCCAGTTGAGCCCTCTGAAAAAGAATCCCATCAACTGAACATCAGAGTATCCGTGATGTGGATAATCTCTCTTATACGATTTGAATCTTGTCCAAGCAGCCTTGAACGCCTCAGTAGGTCCTTGAGAAAAATGGGAGATCTTATTCCTTAGATCGTGCATCACCATAGAAATTTTTCAGAAAAGCAGTCCTAGTATCTTCCCAGTTAGTCAGCGATCCAGGAGATAGCTGCTTCAGCCAGTAAGTCGCATCTCCACCAAGAGAGTATGGGAAGAGCTTGCAAAAGATGTAGTCGTAGGACACTCCATTGCTCTTGATGCTAGTGACCAAGTCCTCGAACTTTTCAATGTGATCCATTGGATGTTCGTTGGAAAGACCATGGAAAAGGTGCTGTCCAACAAGAGTGTAGTAAGCAAGCTTCAACTCAAAGTCATTCCTCTGATAAGCAGGAGGACGAATTGCTGATCGATTGGCGTAAAATTGATCAGGCCTGTTGTACTCACCAATCGTTCTACCATGATTAACCACATCATTCTCAGCGTTCGCGTTCATAATGACATTCCCAACAACAATCTCTTCGACAACAGGAGCAGGTAGAATGACGTTCCCCTCTCCATCCAGACGTTGTCCTTGTTCATTGCACAAACGACCCTCTCGGTCTCTGTAAGCACCAGCTTCATCTTGAACCAACTCTGCTTGATTGTTTATCATCTTAGCTAGCTTCTTTGTTCTTTTGTTTGTGTGTTCCAAAAGTGCTAGCTGCTCGAGTGACATATCAACTAGCTCAGTGTTCTTATTCCTTCTGGTTTCACGATTAGGCATGCACCTGAAAACAAAGGCAAGAACGTTAGTAACTCATTAAGATGATGAGTATCGATTGATACCAAGTGGTGTCGATCAATATCAACAAAAAGAAATCGACGAGTATCGACCGATACTAGGTAGTATCAATCGATACCGTCGAGCTTAGTCGAACTTCTCAGACTAAAATCTAATGGCGAATTGAGTCCCCGGCAACGGCGCCAAATTTGATATGCTCAAATTAATACCTAAAAGTACTAAGCAGTAGTTGTAGTAAGTGTAGGGGTCGAACACAAGGACTCACAGAGACACACAATAGATTGTATAGTTGAGAATTACGCTAAGCAATCAATAGTATTGAATAACAGAATGTAAATTAGAACGGTTGTGGATTCAATTGGAAAAAGGCTAGGTTCAGGGCATTTCTCAGGGAATCACTGAATGCAGATAAACTAACTAACATGATTCAGATTTAACGTGGTTCTTAAACTCAAATCACTAAGATATAGTTAACCAACTCTCGCTGCGAAAACTATCTAAATCTAAATCCTAGGAATTCCAAATCTCTTTGCGAATCCTATAGTCTAAATCAGCTTTTTAATAAGGTTTGATTTGTTCACAAAACAACTAAACCAAACCTCTTTGCGAATCGTTATTTTGCTCACCTTAGGTTCTATCAAGTAATTAATCGCACTCTCGCGTCTAATCAATTATCCTAAGATCTAATTTCTAGGTGATCAATCTAGAATTAGCTTTGCAAACAACCTATGGTGAAGAACTAATTCATATGGTGAATCCTAATAATAAATCAACCTAGCATTCAGAGAAAACCCTATTGAGAACCCTGAACCTAACAAGGGATATACTCAGACATGGAGATTGAAGCAATAAACATGTTTGAATAAATCATCAAATAAAACAGAAAGAGTAACAAAAGGGTTCGAAATCTTTTCTCGGACGAACAGAGTTTCAGACTTGGCTCCCTCAAAAGCTCTCTCTCAAAACCAAAATAAAATAAGCATAGCTATCGATGCGGCTCTAAAACGTAATTAAATAGTCTAAACACGAATTGGGGTCTTCTTGTAAATATTAAAGTCTTATGGGAAAGTTATGCAATTCTTCAAATCTTAAGTCGCGACACGTGATCTTCTCGATGGGTGTCGATCGATACCTGGTATCGATCGATGCTTGACGCTTCGATCAGGTACTTCGTCACCAGACTTCAATTTTGTTTCAAAACGCTCCAATAAACTCCAATATCTCCAATAATACTCCAAATGTGCTAAAACCTGTAAAAGACTCTAAAAGACTCTATAATAAAATAAAGACTCGATAAAACGGACTTATATCATGGTTTAAACAAGGTAAAAACTATGATATATCACCGTATAAGAAGTGTTTCCATTTTTTGAAAGTATTCTTTGACACTTCGGTTTTCTTGTGCGAGTCTCCTAAGTTGATTGTGTAACCCTCTATGATGGTGACTCGGCACGAACCGCTTCCTCATGATAGTTTTCATTTCATTCCATGACTCCACCGGATTCTCACCAACTAAGAGCGTAGTCATAGAACTCTATTGCTGCTACACGCACTCTATTAACTTCCGTGGTGTGTTGACAATTGAAAACCAGCTCGATTTTCTTCTCCCATTCCGAATAAGCATTCGGATCATTCTTTCAGTGGAAAGGGGGAATCTTTAGTTTAAGAGCACCAAGATTTTCAGCTTTTCGTCCATGCCTAGGCCTCCGTTGACAAGTGTTTGATGAGTGACCATCAGAATCATGTCTCCTCCTTACCTCCCTAGCATGTCGACGTCGTCCTCTTTCTTCACCATGTGAAAGATCATCGTAATAATCATTGTGTTCTTCCCGTCGGGGCCTGTTTTGCTCTCCCCCCACGTGCATATTTTGAGGTTGTCTTTGTACCTCTAGCACACGATTAAACATGTCATTCATCTCTTGCATCTCGGCTACCAACATTCGCCTCATTCCTTACATGACCGCATTTAATTGAGTAGCGCTTAAACCGGCTTGTGCAAGAGGTGGATCCGGTTGTTGTTGATTTTGGCTATTGCTATGCCCGTCTTGTGCCATCGTATCCTTAAACAAGATCGCAAAGATATCACCAGCAACAAGTTTTCACAAAGATTTAATCAACAACGATTTTTTGACAATTTTAGAAAATTTCGACAATCCTAGAAAGATTAAGACACACGAATTTGAAGATGAAGAGACACTAAAATATTTTGACCAGAATTAATTCTAAACGACAGGAGATGACACTAGATACACAGCACACACAAAATACTCGACCTAAACAGAAAATGAAAAGACAAAATATGAAGAACAAATCGAAAGAACTATGAACCCTAATTTTTTTTTTTTTTTTTGATTAATGATGCAAACGAAAATAAATGAACACCTAAACAGGGATCTAGATGCAAAAATTATAAGCAAAAATTAAGAACAAACGCAACACAAAAAACAAAAACAGAAGATGAAAAGACTTAAAAAAAATCGCAAACACAAAAATAAATAAGAAACGAAATTACCCGAGTTGTGGAGTGGTGCTCTGATACCACTTGACAAGCTCCTCCCAAGGATTCTCACTCTATGGTTTGGGTAATGGATTGGATAAGCCTTGCAAAAAATGGAATTGTTTCAAAGGACGTGGATCGTTTAGTCTCACAAGGGTTGCGGAAAAGCCCTTGATATTCCGCTTTGATTCTTTCGGATATGACTCACCGAAATCATCAAAGGATTTTGCTGGATATGACTCACCAACAAGATGATCTAGAATTTAAGGGATTTTTGATTTAAAAAAAAGACTAGATGGATTTTCGCAAATGAAAGTACAAGGGTTATAAAGAAAAACAAAAGACTTGCATGAAGGAGAGAGAAAACAATAACTCTCCTTCGAAAATGACAAAGAAATTAATTTATAGTTTGAATTTGAAAAATATGACTCTTTCCCTTCTTGGTCGAAAATGATGATGGGCTTCTTGGGCTTGGATCAACAAATGGATTTTATTGGAAGTGATCCAATTGCCTCATTAAAAACCTTTCTTTGGAAAACCCAATGGGACAAAACCAAAGATAAGGAAACGAGCACAATTAAATCACTTAGCCATTTGTTGATCTACTTAGGCTTGTTATTCAAAACCAATGAGGTTTGAAAACACTTTTTCAACCGAGCCCAAGCAATCTGGTCGAGTCCAACTTGATGGAACAATTTCCCCATGACCTTCTTGAATCGTTTGGCTTTAGCTCCTTTCTTCGAATAAATTGGTTTTCCCTCGATCGGATGTCCCTCGGCAATAACTCCCTCAGTTGAATGTCCCTCGGCTAAACATCCATCTTTTCCCTCGGCAATATTCTCCTCGGCTAAGAATCCCTCAGAACAGAATCCCTTGGCTAAGAATCCTTCGGCAAAGGATCCATCGGTAAGAAATCCTTCGGTAAAGAATCCCTCGGTTCCCTCAGCTATGATTCCCTCGGTTCCCTCATCATCTGGTTCAGGCTGCTCATCCAGGATCATATCAGAATGGCACATTCTTCTTGATCACAGCTGTGAGTGGAGCAGCAATAGTACTGAAATCCCTTACAAACCGTCGATAGAAGCTTGCTAAGCAGTGAAAGCTCCCAACTTGTTGTTCCTTTGCTTTCTCCTTTGGGTTCTTGAGCTCTTGTTCCTGCCAAGAAGCTATGCATACCTTTGGGATCATCAGGAGATGTCCTGCTTAGGCTTAGTCGGCTGAATTCATCGGCAAGCTCTTCTTTGGCGTTGAGGGGGATTCCGGGTAGTTGGTTAGAGAGCTCCATGAGTTCTGCATCCTTAGGAAGAAAACTACATGACCTGTTAGTCTTAAAATGATTACTTGGACGAGAGAACTTACCTCCCTCAGTGACGATCAGATCATTTTGATTGTTATTTGGACCAAGGCTTTTTCTCTCGGCTAAAACTGCTTCGGCTAAAACTGCTTCAGATACGTATATGTCGGCTAACTTTCTATCGGGGGAAATTGTTTCGGCTAATTTTCCCTCATTAGGATTCTCCTCGGCTAAAACTGATTTTCCCTCAGAATTTTCCTCGGCTAAAACTGATTTTCCCTCAGAAATCTTCTTGGCTAAATTCCTCTCGGCTACGATTTCTTCGACCTGATCTTTCTCGGCTATTTCATGAAAAGACTCGTCTGATCCTAATGAGTTGATGAAAGTTTGTACAACAGTTCCAAACCGCCTTTTGAGTTGCTTAACCATGGAATGGGTCATTGGCCCTTCTTGGACTATGGGCATCTGTCTTGGATTGGCATTAGAGTCAATGTCCTCATCAACAAGGCGGCCCAAGTTATGATTTTTCCCAGCACCGTTTCGTTGCACCGGTCTGTTGCAAGAGAGGCCGGTCGGTGTTGACCAGAATTTGAATTCTGTTGACCAGATCTATTGTCCACTGATCCGCATGCTTCCCTAACCCTGCTAAGGTCCGACCCACCTAGGTAAGTCTCATTCCTCTCTCTTTTTCACGCGACCCAAGCCCCTTTTCTCACTCCATTTTCGCAGCCTCCATTCTTCTTCGTACCAAGGACTCATTTTCTTCATAACTTTCACCCTACTTGTTCAAAATTCTTGATTCAAGTTGTTAAATTCTCAATTTTCTCTTCTCTTTTTGGATCCGCCAACTTTTTTTTTGCTTGAGAACTCATTCCAAAGGTATTTAACTCATGCTTTGTTTGACATGATGAGCTTGTTTTTAAGTAGAAATTTTATGATTTCTTTTTAGAAATGCATTCACTTGTGCCTAGAAAATAGTTGGGTTTGGTGGATCTTGTTCTAATTTGTGCTCCATTAGAGAAATTTTGAGAATTTGAGATTATTTGCTAGTTTGAGATTAAAGGTTGAACCTTTTGAGAATTTGATTAAATTTTGGAAATCATCCAACCCACCTAGAGAACCTTGCCTCTTTAATTAGAATTTTGTCATTTTAATTAGAGGATTTGGGATCGAGATTTCGAAAATTTAATCATCTTTTGGGATATTTGTGGCTAGGAAAATCGATGGCACTAACTTCCTTAATTAAGTTTTTGATGCTTTCTAGCTCATTGAATGTTGCATTTGTCTCTTGGACACCTTTACTTGAATTTTGAGAAAAGCTATATCCTTGCTTCTTGAAACTCATGTGAACTTGAGAAATTGTAGGAACCATGGCTAGGGAAAAGGCTACACCAACGCAAACTAAGGCAAAGCCTAAACCAATGAACAAAGAGGGGGCCGTAGCAAAAGTTTCCCAAGCCAAGGGAAAGGCCGTGGCTAAGGTCTCCAAAGCCGCGGGGAAAGGCAAGGCAACAAGCTCAAAAACTAGTGGGAAGGAACTTGCTCTAGCGACGAGTTCCAAGACCAAGGAAAAAGGCAAGGATATTGTGCAAGAGGAAGAAGAGAGCTCGGGAGAACAGGAAAACGATAGAGAACCCACCGAGGATGAGTACTTTGAGAAATTCATGGGAATGAATTTGAGCAAGGGCAATTTGTGGACGGAGTGATCTTAGAGAAGATGGGTATATATGAGGATGTTATTCTTATCTTCGAAAACATGAGGCTCAGGAAGTTCATGAGGATGAAAGATGAAGCTCACAAAGCCCTCACTTTCAAATTCCTTGCAACTCTTAGAGCGGCTTTCTATGGGTTGGGACATAAGAAAGCGGACAAGAGAATCGGCTTCGGGGTTCAAGAGTTTGACATCGACCAAACAACCTATAGGGTTACTTTCCATGAGCTTTGCGAGATCTTTGGGTTCAAGGAAGAAGGCACCTACGGTGAGCAATACTTCCACTATCCCTCCCAAGCGTGAGCTTCCACGCCTTTAGGAGACAATTGGCTCCAGAGATTATGAACCCGGCACCTCCAAGAACTCAAACATCTGAAACCCGGCCCTTCGATATGTACACAAGGCATTGGCTCACATGCTCTACGCCAAAGTGGAGTTTGGCACGGTTGCAAATGAAGAGATGGAATTGATAGGTTTCAAGTTGAAGCCTCTCCTCACGACTCTCCGCGACAGGAAATAGTTCAAGGGCAATGAGAAGACTCCTTGTCTCGCCACTTTTTTAGTGAGACACTTGCTCTTTTACAAGAATTGGGCTTGGGACAATAAGGCGAAGAAAGCCGCATTGAGCATCGGTTAGCTTATAACTCCTATTCTCAAGGCAAAAGGGGTCAAGCTCTCGGTCGACAAAGTGGAGTGGAGGTTGTTGGATGAAACTTACCTTGCAAGGACCCGATTCTTCAAGGGGAAGGTAGGAGACAAATTTGCCTATAGTCTTAGGCTTAATTCGACGTGTTAAGCGCAAGTTTTGTTGCCTACTACCGCCCTCAACAACCTCGAAGAACCAAGAAATATCCTCTTCTATCCGACCAAAGAAAATCTCTATAACCGGATCATTGACCACCGATTGATGCTTTCCGCAAGAGAGTAGCGAAGAAGAGCAAGGCCGCAACTAAAGACAACTCCGAAGAGTCCCTTGGTTTCGAAGATGAGGAGGCCAATGAATCACCTCCCATCTATGGTTGTGAACGTTATCACTTCGATCCATTTGACGGTACCATGCCTAACTTTTCCACAAGCCACGCCCACAACCAAACGAGACTCCTCCAACGTTTGTATAAATGGCAAGATCAAAGCATGATAAAGATGGCAAAGGCGATAAAAGGCTTGTAGAAGACGGTTAAGGCCATGGGTCAAACTTGGACATTGAGTTTAAATTCTTTTAATGCTACTTGTGGATTTGAGCTCCCGCCTTCAAACCTATCTCCCTTCTTGTTCTTATTTATTTGCTTGAGGGCAAGCAAAGGAATAAGTTTGGGAGAATTTATAGTAGCATATTTTACATCTTATAAGCATTCATTTAGATTAGGTTTTGTCCTTTTTGAATGTATCTCATAGCATTTCTCTTGTGTTTTGTTCTTATTTAGAGTTTCGAGTGTTCATACTAAGTCTTAGAGTGTCTTGCATATTATGGAGCATGTTTCTAAGTGTTTTGAGGACAATTGGGATGATTGGAGTGATTGAGCTTAAGAGAAAGAAGAGTTCACCCGAGGTATCTCAAAGACGTGGCTGGACGAAGGCCCTCCTTTCTTATTCAGCTTCAACGTTCTTCATAGAAGTTGTAGAGGAAGGAGTTATCTGTCCACTGGTATTGGATTCATAAAATTCGGACGTGTGGTTCGAAAGATATGGTCAATCTACTGAAGCTTTGTCCGTCTGGCCGCTCAACCGTACGTCTCCACCGACCACTCCCGTCCGGTGCAACGAACCGGTGTGAGGACAGAGGCTAAACACCGACCCAAGATCTCCCTCAGCGACCTGTTCTGTCGACCGGTGTGCTGCTTCATGACATTTCCACCGACCGCTCCCATCCGGTGCAACTAACCGGCGTGCTGCTTCAAGACTCCAACACCGACCGCTACCGTCCGGTGCAACCGTTCGGTGTGAGGACAGAACCTAAGCACCGACCCCTTACACTGGTCTGGTCCAGTCGGTGTGCCTGCCTACGAGCCAAATGGCCCAGATTTGACCGGGTTAATACCCGGTTTGTTCCAGGTTGACCCGGTTCGCCCAGCAACAACTATAAATACTCTAAACCTAATTTTCTTTGATCTAAGTTTTTCTCTAAGCTAAAAACACCCCCTTTTAGGGTTCTAAGTAATTTGTAAGAGATACCTTTTGATTTATGCAATTTAAGTTGGATTCCTTGATCTTTATCTTATATCTCTTCTTTCTTAATCAAATCATCATCTAATCATGGGATCAAACATATTATTCTTATGATTTGTGGGGTTTTCTATGATTAGTGAGTAGTCATTTAGGATTTGAGGGTTTGATAGATTTAGGGTGATTCTGTGAATGATTAATGATGTCTAGTATTAGATTATTAGATTTCCCTTCTTGATTAGTACTCTTAATGCTAAATCTAGCTTGAGAAAGTGGATTTTGATCAAGGGGCATTTCACACCCACAAGGGTGTTTGATGAAATGTCTTGATAAACTAATTAAGAGATATTCATTTCTAGCATATGAGAGTAGTTGTCTAGAGTGATTATTGGTTGATCTTGATTGTTAAACTTAATGCTTGCTAATTAATTATCCACAAATGAGAATTTGATCTTGGATTAGTGATTAGCAAGGGTGATTAGAGCCTTAAGAGAGGATTAGTCATAATTAGTGATCTTTGCCTAGGGATTAGTGTTGCTTGAGTTTTGGACATCATTAATTAGCCATAGATCACCTTATTTCAATTGCCTTATCCTTGAATTCACCTTTTATCTATTACATTACCCTCGTTTAGTTTTGCTAGCTCTTGTTATTGTATTTAATTTGAATTAGGATTGCTAGAATTGAAACTAAAACCAACTTGTTGCTTGAATTAAGTAGTTCTATGCATTATTAGTGTCTTGAATCAAAACCCATTTGGATTGATCCTCAAATACTACAATGATACGAGTAGGGGTTTGAGTAATTGATTAGTAAAATCCTACTATCAGATATTCCCATATTTTACCCGTTTTAGCATGCATATTATTTAGTGTTTCGGGTCTCATGCATGTGTCTCTCACAGTTTTTATAGCATTTTTGTCTAAATTAGAGTATTAGGTGTTTGCATTAGGTCCTAGTGAGTCTTGGATGCATTTGGAGTGTTTTTAGGTGTTTTGGACACAATTGGGATGATTGGAGTGATTGAGCTTAAGAGAAGGAAGAGTTCACCAGAGGTGTCTCAAAGATGTGGCTGGACGAAGGCCTTCTGGTCTGATTCAGCTTCAACGGTCTGCATGGAAGTTGTGGAGGAAGGCGTTAGATGTCTACTGGAGTTCGATTCAGGTCATTCAGATAGGGGTTTCAAGAGATATGGCTGATCTACTGAAGGTGTATCCGTCTGGCCGCTCAACCATACGTCTACACCAGTCAGCCTTAGGCGGTGCAACCGTCCAGTACTGCATCAGAGCATAATCACCAACCCAAGACCTCCCTCTCCCGACCGGTGCAACCGACCGGTGTGCTGCTTTAGGACGTCTCCACCGACCTCTCCCATCCGGTGCAACCGACCGGTGTGCTGCTTTAGGACGTCTCCACCGACCGCTCCCATCCGGTGCAACCGTCCGGTGTGGCAGCAGAGCGTAAGAACCGACCCCTTACACCGATCTGGTCCGGTCGGTGTACCCGCCTACGAGCCAAATGACCCAGATTTGACCGGGTCAGTACCCGGTTTGCTCCGGGTAGACCCGGTCCGTCCAACAACAACTATAAATACTCTAAACCTAATTTTCTTTGATCGAAGTTTTTCTCTAAGCTAAAAACACCCCCTTTTAGGGTTTTAAGTAATTTGTAAGAGATATCTTCTTGTTTTATGCAATTTAAGTTTGGATCTTTTGATTTCTATCTTATATATCTTCTTTCTTAATCAAATCATCATCTAATCATGGGATTAAACATGGTCTTCATAGGATTTGTTGGAAATACGGTTGGCGCGGGTGATGCCGCCAACGCTCATCAAAACCGGCAAGGGATCCAAGCCCCTCCGATGAAGAAAATTAACTTTGAAGTGAAGGCGGGATTGATCAATATGGTTCAAGGTAACAAATTCTACGGCCTATCTATGGAGGACCCGTTGGATCATATTGATCAATTCGATAGGATATGCGGGCTAACCAAGATGAACGGTGTCTCGGAAGACGGTTTCAGGCTAAGACTCTTCCCATTTTTCCTTAGAGATAAGACACATCAATGGGAGAAGAATCTACCTCAAGGCTCCATCACGTCTAGGGACGATTGCAAGCGCGCTTTCCTTGCTAAGTTTTTCTCACCGGCCTGAACCGCCAAGTTGAGAAACGAAATCTCTAGCTTCACCCAAAGATTAAATGAGTCCTTCAACGAAACATGGGAAAGGTTTCGAAGCTACACTTCTCAATGCCCTCATCACGGTATCTCAAATGCATCTCTCCTAAGCACCCTATACCGTGGTGCTTTGCCCAAGATAAGGATGCTTCTAGATACGGCCTCCAATGGGAACTACTTGGCCAAAGATGTTGATGAAGCCATGGACCTCGTAGAGAATCTTGCTCAAAGCGACGGGACTTATGCTGACGATTATGACCGAGCCACTAGGACAACTAGTGATTTTCATGAGCACAAGAGGTCTAAGGAGATGAAAATTCTCACCGAGAATATGGAAAAGCAAGCTTCTATGATAGACAAGCTCCTTAGCGCTTCTCAAAAACCGGTTCACTTTGTTGGGGACTTTGAAGACAATCAAGGTTACCACGAGGAGGATGGAGACATGGGTACACAAGAAGAGATGAATTATGTGTGTAATCAAGGCTACCAAAGAGGCGGTTTCAACATCAACTACCGCAACCACCCCAATTTCTCTTACCGGAACCAAAACATGGAGAATCCACAAGATCAAATCTACCCTCAAAAACAACAAAGCAGCCAAGCTCCCCTACAAAAGCAATTCACTCAATAACAACAAGGTCAAGGGAGCAACTCAAACCAACAAGGTTATGTTCCCAATAACATTTTCCAAGGGAACCAAGATGGGTTCCAAACTATGCAATCCTTTGCTCCACCCGGTTTCATGCCACGAGCTCAAGGGAACGCCTCTTCCTCTCAAGATTTCGATATGAAGAACATTCTCCAACAAATTCTTCAAGGGCAAGCCAATGGAGCAATTGAGATTAGTAAGAAGATGGCAGAGATCCACAACAAAGTGGATTGCTCCTACAATGATCTCACGTCTAAGTTTGAGACATTGAGTTCTAAGATCAAGTAACTTGAAGGCAAGGGAGTGAGTTCTTCGTAAGGTCAATTATCGGGCAAGCCCGAGACTAATCCCAAGGAATATGTGAACGCAATCACACTTCGATGTGGCAAGGAACTTCCCCCTCGTGAAGCCCCTAAGGTTGATGAGGACATCGATGTCCAAGTTGGGGGTGAGACGCTTGAAACCGAAGAAGATGTGATTAAGGATGTGCTTAAGGACGACTTTGTGGGTATTGAAAACAAAAAGAAGGAGGTTGCTACCAAAGAGACACCTAAGAAGAAGGAAACGCCATTTGCTCCATTGCCTTATGTACCAAAGCTACAATTCTCGGGCCGCTTCAAGAAGCAATTGTTGGAGAAGTATAGGGCGGTATTCGATAGACAAATGGAAAAGGTTGAACTTACCATGCCATTGGTTGATGCTTTCCTACTTGTGCCACAATACGCCAAGTTTCTTAAGGATGCCATCAAAGAGATGTCGAAGGAGATGGAAAGCATGGTGGTGCTAACTCATGAATGTAGCGCCATCATTCAAAAGAAGGTTATTCCAAATAAGCTTGGTGACCTTGGTAGTTTCACTCTCCCTTGTGCTTTTGGACTGTTGATATGCTCAAATTAATACCCTAAAAGTACTAAAGCAGTAGTTATAGTATAGCTAGGGGTCGAACCACAAAGACTCACAGAGACGCACAATAGATTATATAGTATCAAATTAAGCTAAGCCAAAAGATGTAATTGAAAGCAGTGCAGAAATTAAAAGAGTTGTAATTCAATTGGAAGAAATATAGGCCCAGGGTATTTCTCAGGAGATCAATGAATGCAGATAAACTAACTAACATGATTCAGATTTAGCGCGGTTCTTGAACTCAAATCACTAAGGTATAATTAACCAACTGTCGTTGCGAGAATTATTTAAATATAAATCTTAGGAATTCCAAATCTCTTTGCGAATCCTAAAGTCTAAATCAGTTTTAATATCAGGTTTAATATGTTTCCAAATCAATTAAACCAAATCTCTTTGCGAATAATCAATTTGCTCACCTAAGGTTCTATCAGGTAATTAATCGCACTGTCGTACCTAATCAATTATCCTAAGATCTAAATTCCAGATTCGTCAACCTAGAATTAGCTTTGAACACAACCTAAGGCGAAGAACTAATTCAGATGGTGAATCCTAATAAACTAATCAACCTAGCATTCAGAAAAAACCCTTATGAGAACCCTGAACCTAATGTGGATCTACTCAGACATGGAGATTGAAAGCAACATGATTGAATAGATCATCAAAGAAATCAATAAAAACATGAGTTCAGAGTTGTCTCTCCAAAAACCAAAAGTAGAATCAAAGTAAAACTAAAAGCATAGCCAACAAGGAGGCTGTAAAATCCCTATAAATAACCTAAATCATGTTTTGGGGCTTCTTGTAAATATTAAAGACTTCTGGACCAAGTTGCAATTCTTCAACTCTTCATTAAAGTCGCGGGTCGTGTCTGCCTCGATGAGTGTCGATCGATACCAGGGGGTATCGATCGATGCTTGACGTGAAATCGGGTACTCAGCAACACGAACTTCAGCTTTGCTCCAAAATGCTCCAGAAAGCTCCAATATCTCCAATTATGCTCCAAACGTACTAAAACCTGTAAAAGACTTTAAAAGACTCTATAATAGAATAAAGATTCGATAAAATGGACTTATATCATGGCCTAAAAGGGGTAAAAACCATGATATATAACCTGTTAGCTTTCAACAAGTGTTTATGCGATCTTGGAGCAAGTGTTAGCTTGATGCCGCTTTCGATTGCGAAGAGTCTCGGGTTTGTTCAATACAAAGCTTGTAGGATCTACATTGTGCTAGCGGATAGATCGGTAAGACATCCTATTGAAATGCTTGAAGATTTGCATATCATGATTGGGGACTTTGTAGTGCCAACCGACTTCGTTGTGCTTGAAATGAATGAAGAGCCTAAGGATCCACTCATCTTTCGGAGACCATTTTTGGCTACCGCGGGTGCTATAATTGATGTGAGGAGAGGCAAGATAGATCTATATTTGGGGAAGAACGATATCTTGAGATTTGACCTCAATGATGTGATGAAGAAGCCCACAATTTATGGCCAAAGGCGATAGATGAGCTTGCGTATGAGCTCTTGGAAGAATTGAACCTTGAAGACCATTTGCAAGTTGCTTTGACCAAAGATCATGGAGAGCATGGGTATCTACATGGGGCAAGTGAAGGGTACAAGAAGCTTTTGGATTCGCACAAAGCTTTGGATGGAGAGAATAGATACTTGGAGTTGGCTCAAGTGGCGCACAACATAAGTGTGGTTGAGATAGAGAATCACGATGAGCATGAAGCTAGCAAGGGTAAAACTAGCTTTAATGAGGATGATTGGAGCAATCTCAAGGCGCCTAAGGTGGACCTCAAACCGCTTCCTACGGGACTCAAACCGCTTCGATTGGGCACTTAGTCACCAGACTTCAGTTTTGCTCCAGAACGTTCCATAAAACTCCAATATCTCCAATAATGCTCCAAATGTGCTAAAACCTGTAAAAGACTCTATAACACTACGAAATAGTAGAAAGACTCTATAAAACGACTTATATCATGGCTTAAACGGGGTAAAAACCATGATAAATCAACTCTCTCAGACTTAGCCTTTGCTTGCCCTCAAGCAAAAGAGGACTAAACCAGAGAAAGAGGTTTGAAAACATAGAGACTCACCTGTTCTTGAAATGTTGCAATGACCCTTTTCCCAAAGCACCCAAATGTCGCCTAACCAGCTTTTGATCTAACCACCATGTACTTCTCCGTAAACATTCGCAACTTCCCAGACTACACACATTACTTCACAGCATTGTTCAATCAAGCCATCCTCGCCAGTTTCCTCGCTGTGATTAATACCAACAACCTTCTAGATTCTTTCCCATACAATATCGTGACAAGGAACCATCCTTTTCACACTTTTTGGTATTATTTCTCTCACCCAGACTTATTTCTTATTATGTTCTCTCTTTTATTTTATTTTTAGCTTTGCATATACAAATCAAGGTATGAGACGCGAGTATTGATGGTGTTAGCCACCGAATCTCCGGTTCTTCCCTCTCAAAGTATCAAAGGCGTAGGCGAATAATGGCATCATAGGAAAATCCTAGCCTCGCTTCCAATCCTTTGTGTCATCATCTCCTCTGAAGTAGAATAATGGGATCGCTGGAAATTTTCCTAACCCTCTACTCAGAAGAAAATCATCTCATCTTTTAATGCATCTTATTAATAAACTTGTATAAGGGAGAGAAATACCATTACTTTAAACACATATGGGTTCTTTTGTCAGATACGAATGATGAATCAAGCTCTATGAGTACTAACCATATTGATGAAGTGCAAAAATTTGGCTCAGGCTTTAAAGAACTTTGCTGGAAACATGAGTGTCTTCTGGTTAACTGGTCAGCTTTTGGATTTTTCATTAGTCGATCTAGAACTGATTCTGTAACAATGGTCACTTAGAAGCAAGGTCAGATCAATGGATTCAAGAAAAAGATCATAGTCTCAGACAAAGTTTTGACTCAATAAAACAACGAATGACTCAAAAACGGACTGACTCTAAGAAAAACAAAAAAAAAGTCAGCGACTACCTCCTTCAGACTTAAACAACACTGTCCCAAGTGTTATCTAGCCTAGAGTTGGTGAAAGAAAACAAATGAACTGAGCGGATTATGAAAAATCAGAGACCGTACCTTTACAAGATATCGATCGATACTGACAGGTATTGATAGACATCAACTGTATGTCGACACACTGATTGAAAATCAGGGGTGTCGAGTCGCTTAACCAGAGAAAGCATTCCACTCAGCGCTTACCTCCCACTCAGTGCTTGTTTACTGTCTATAGCTTGACTTCGGTAGGGCGATCAGTCGGAAGGAAGAAGGGAACTCACCCCCATGCAAGTCCCACAACTATATACTTCCAAACTTAGAGATTTGCGCAGCATACGCTCAATAACCTCTTGCCCTTTCTCTTTCAGCTCTGGAGTTAGGATGAATCTGGCCTTAGAGAACGGTTTCGAGCGTCCCTTGCACTTCACCAGAGAAAACATTTCTCTTATGTTTGATATGCTCAAATTAATACCCTAAAAGTACTAAGCAGTAGTTACAGTAAAGTAGGGGTCGAACACAAGGACTCACAGAGACACACAATAGATTATATATGTGAGAATTACGCTAAGCAATCAATGGTGTTGAAAGACAGAATGTAAAATAAAACGGTTGTGAATTCAATTGGAGAAAGATAGATTCAGGGTATTTCTCAGTGAATCACTGAATGCAGATAAACTAACTAACATGATTCAGATTTAGCGCGGTTCTTGAACTCTAATCACTAAGGTATAATTAACCAACTCTCGTTGCGAGAATTATCTAAGTCTAAATCCTAGGAATTCCAAATCTCTTTGTGAATCCTAAAGTCTAAACCAGCTTTTACTTCAAGTTTGATTTGTTCACAAAACAACTAAACCAAATATCTTTGCGAATAGTTATTTTGCTCACCTAAGGTTCTATCAGGTAATTAATCGTACTCTCGCGCCTAATCAATTATCCTAAGATCTAAGTTCTAGGTGATCAATCCAGAATTAGCTTTGCAAACAAACTATGGTGAAGAACAAATTTAGATAGTAAATCCTAGTAATAAATCAACCTAGCATTCAGAGAAAACCCTATTGAGAACCCTAAACCTAACAAGGGATCTACTCAGACATAGAAATTGAGGCAATAAACATGTTTGAATAAATCATCAAATAAATCAGAAAGAGTAACAAGAGGGTTCGAAATATTCTCTCGAACGAACAGAGTTTCAGACTTGTCTCCCTTCAAAATCTCTCTCACAAAACCAAAGTAAAATAAGCATTGCCATCAAAGTTGGCTGTAAAACGTAATTAAATAGTCTAAACACGAATTGGGGTCTTCTTGTAAATATTAAAGTCTTCGGAGCAAGTTCTGCAATTCTTCAAACTTCATTAAAAGTCGCGACTCGTAATCTCCTCGATGGGTGTCGATCGATACCAAGGAGGTATCGATCGATGCTTGACGCTTCGATCGGGCACTTAGTCACCAGACTTCAGTTTTGCTCTAGAATGCTCCATAAAACTCCAATATCTCCAATAATGCTCCAAATGTGCTAAAACATGTGAAAGACTCTATAACACTACGAAATAGTAGAAAGACTCTATAAAACGGACTTATATCATGGCTTAAACGGGGTAAAAACCATGATATATCAACTCCCCCAGACTTAGCCTTTGCTTGCCCTCAAGCGAATAGAAGACTAAACCAGAGAAAGAGGTTTGAAAACATAGAGACTCACCTGTTCTTGAAACGTTGCAATGACCCTTTTCCCAAAGCACCCAAATGTCGCCTAACCAGCTTTTGGTCTAACCACCATGTACTTCTCCGTAGAGATTTGCAGCTTCCCAGACTACTCACATTATCTCACAACATTGTTCAATCAAGCCATCCTCGCCAGTTCCATCATTGCGATTAACACCAAGAGCCTTCTAGATTCTTTCCCATACAATATCATAACAAGGAACCACCCTTTTTCACACTTTTGGTATTATTTCTCTCCCCCAAAATTATTTCTTATTATGTTCTTGCTTTTATTTTCAGCTTTGCATATACACATCAAGGTATGAGACGCAAGTATTGATGGTGTTTGCCACCTAATCCCCTGTTCTTCCCTCTCAACGTATCAGAGGATGTAGGCGAATAATGGTATCATAGGAAAATTCTAACCTCGCTTCCAATCCTTTGTGTGATCATTCCCTCTCGAGTAGAATAATGAGATCGCTGGAAATTTTCTTAACCCTCTACTCAGAAGAAAATCATATCATCTTTTAATGCATCTATCTATTAATTAACTTGTAACATGGAGAGAAATACCGTTATTTTCAAACACATGGGTTCCTTTGTCAGATACGAATGAGGAATCAAGCTCTATAGATACTAACCACATTGATGAATTGGAAAAATTTGGCTCAGGCTTTAAGGAACTTTGCTGGAAACATGAGTGTCTTCTAGTCAACTGGTCAGCCTTTGGATTTTTC
The DNA here is from genome assembly GCA_002933935.1 of Eutrema yunnanense. Lineage (NCBI taxonomy): Eukaryota > Viridiplantae > Streptophyta > Magnoliopsida > Brassicales > Brassicaceae > Eutrema > Eutrema yunnanense. The sequence goes on along the minus strand of PKML01019413.1, from coordinate 421,666 downwards.
ATTAGTCGATCTAGAAGTGATTCTGTAACAATGATCACTTAGAAGCAAGGTCAAATCATTAGATTCAAGAAAAAGTTCACAGTCTTAGATAAAATTTTGACTCAATAAAACAACGAATGACTTAAAAACGGATTGACTCTAAGAAAAATAAAAAACAAAGTCAGCGGCTACCTCCCCCAGACTTAAACAACAATGTTCCCAGTGTTATCTAGCCTAGAGTTGGTGAAAGAAAACAAATGAACTGAGTAGAGTATGAAGGATCAGAAACCGTACCTTTGCAGGGTATCGATCGATACTGGCAGGTATCGATCGACACTTGGTATCGATCGACACTGACTGGTGTCGATCGATACTCCTCGTTAAATCTGCTTCACGTTTGACACAAGACACAAAACCAGAAATCAAAAACAAAATAAAAACAAAAACGTATGTACAGACTTACCAGTGGGTTGCCTCCCACTCAGCGCTTGTTTACAGTCAATAGCTTGACTTTGGTAGGGCGATCAGTCGGAAGGAAGTAGGGAACTCACCCCCATGCAAGTCCCACAACTAGATACTTCCAAACTCAGAGATTTGCGCAGCATACGCTCAATAACCTCTTGCCCTTCTCTTTCAGCTTTGGAGTTAGGATGAATATGGCCTTAGAGAACAGTTTCGAGCGTCCCTTGCACTTCAACTTGTACTCGATCGAATCTCCATCGCACTTCTGAGGGATTAAGGTGACATGTGTAGTACTCTCGGGTCCTTTGCTCTTCACCTCCTTCTTTGCCTTAGCCTGTTTGATGACTTTCCTGGCAATGATAGGAGGATGATCCAGAGCTTCTATGACAGGTTGCACAACATCATGCTCGTCCAAAGGATCAACCATCAATGTTTCTCCTGCACCAACGGGGATGCAAGATATCTGTGTGGGAGCTCTTCTAGGAGGGATGGCTTCGTTGGAGACATGTTCGTCAATGTACGAGAACGAGATGCTCTTATTGAGCGTGTCCATAACTGCACCAGTCGTAGCCATGAACGGTCTTCCAAGGATCAGAGGTGTGCTAGATCTCGCATGCATCTCCCCAACCTGAAAATCGGTAGGTACCAGACAGTCTCCTACCTTAACCATCAAATCAGGGATTGTACCGTACGGGACAAATGAGGAAGAGTTCGCGAATGTGAGAGGCATCTGAGTAGGTCGTATAATACGCCCTTGACCGTAAGATCTCTCAAAGGAGCGATAGATTCGAATTTGGATAATCCTAAGTGATTAACCTCCGTTGTATCGTCTAGGATCATATCATCGTATGTCATCCATTTTCAGCTTCTCTGCAAGTGCCTTGGACATGACATTCACGCTAGACCCTGAATCAACGAGTGATTCCTTGAATTAAACTCCAGAGATGGAGCATGGAACTGAAAATTTTCATGGGTCTTCCCTCTTAGTCAATCGCTTCAGTGGAGGCGGTGTACTTCTGATTTTGATGAAAAGCGCCTTGATCTCGTCTTCAGTTTCTTTGCAATCCTGGAAGTGATTTAGCAGAAGGCGGCATTCTAGGGCTTCTTCAAAAGTATGTGTGTGTGGAATTCTTCGTACCATCTTCTCAAAGCCACGCAGCTGCTTTGGGGAAATGGGGTCTCTGAGGTGTTTAGGCGGTCGAGGATCTAGTTGCTTAGACTTGTAGACACGTTCCTCAGTCATCTCTGGTTCGACCTTCGAGGGGTGTCGATCGATACCAGGCTGGTGTCGATCGACACAAGTCTCATGTATCGGTTCTTCAGATTGGTATCGATCGATATCAGTAGTGTTGTCGATCGATACTGACGGATCATGGTCAGAATCACATTCTGAAAGGTGTTCGAGATTTTCTGCACTGCGAAAGGTGATGGCGTTGACGTATTCGTTCTGAGCTTGAGTCGCCTTTCCTTTCACAGCTGCTGCAGTTTGGGCAACTTGCGTTTCCAGCATCTTCTGATGAGTATTGAGAGCATCGATCCTTCCACTCAGATCCTTGTACACATCATCGATCTTTCCGTTGATATTCACAGTGAGCTGCTGCTGTCCTTGAACTAGCTGTTCAAACATAGCCTCGATCTTTCTGTCTGGGAGCTTAGCAGGTATATGCTGATAAAATGAATTCTCATAGTTCCTGACATACCCACTATTCTGAGATTGTTTCTGACCAAACTGATTCGAACCTCCTTGCTGAGAGTTGTTGTTGAAGTTTTGGTTGTTGTTGAATTGATTCCTCTGACCCTGAAAACCAGAACCACCAATGTAGTTAACATCCTCTACTTCATCCTCGTTGAATACCTCGATATCGTCAGCAAAGTGAACAGCTTTTTGTGTCTTGCCCATCAGAAGGATGTTCATAGAATCCAACTTGGCTTGAACATCAGCAATCTGTGAACCATCCATTTTACCGGCTAGCTTCTTCCGCTTAAAATCAGCATTCTTGGTGCTATTACTAGACGTCAAGTTCTCAATCAGTACATAGGCTTCATCAGGATACTTGGTGTTGAAGTTTCCATTTCTCGAAGCATCCAAAGTCATCTGATACCTCCAATCGAGCCCTCTGAAAAAGAATCCCATCAACTGAACATCAGAGTATCCGTGATGTGGACTATATCTCTGATACGATCTGAATCTCGTCCAAGCAGCCTTGAACGCCTCAATAAGTCCTTGAGAAAACTGGGAGATCTTGTTCCTCAGATCCTCAGAGTGTGCATCATCATAGAAATTGTTCAGAAAAGCAGTCTTAGTTTGATCCCAAGTAGTCATCGATCCGGGAGTCAACTGCTTCAGCCAATAAGTTGCTTCTCCACCAAGTGAGTATGGGAAAAGCTTTCAGAAGAGGTAGTCGTAGGACATTCCATTGCTCTTGATGCTAGTGACCAAGTCCTCGAACCTCTCAATGTGATCCATGGGATGTTCGCTGGAAAGACCATCAAAAGGGTGCTGGCTCACAAGAGTGTAGTATGCAGGCTTCAGCTCAAAGACATTCATCTGATACGGTGGAGGACGAATCGCAGAGCGATTTGCGTAAAACTGGTCAGGTCTGTTGCACTCACCAATCGTCCTACCACGATTAACCACAGCGTTCTCATCATTCACTGCGTTCGCGTTCCCAGCGACATTCCCAGCGGCAACAGGAGCAGGTGGAATGATGTTCCCCTCTCCATCCAGACGTTGTCCTCTCTCAATGCACAAACGACCCTCTGGGTCCCTGTAAGCACCAGCTTCATCTTGAACCAACTCCACTTGATTGTTGTTCATCATTGCTGGTTTCTTTGCTTTTCGGTCTGTGCGTTCCACAAGTGCTAGCTGCTCGTATGACAGTTCAACTAGCTGAGTGTTCTTGTTTCCTCTGGCTTTGTGATTAGGCATACACCTGAAAACAGAAGTCAAGAACGTAAGTAATCGGTAACACGATGAGTATCGACCGATACCAAGTGGTGTCGATCGATATCAACAAAAAGAAAATGGCGAGTATCGACCGATAATAGATAGTATCGATCGATACCGTCGAGCTTAGTCAAATTTCTCAAATTAAAATCTAATGGCGAATTAAGTCCCCGGCAATGGCGCCAAATTTGATATGCTCAAATTAATACCCTAAAAGTACTAATCAGTAGTTGCAGTAAAGTAGGGGTCGAACACAAGGACTCACAGAGACACACAATAGATTATAAAGGTGAGAATTACGCTAAGCAATCAATGGTATTGAATAACAGAATGTAAATTAAAACGGTTGTGAAAGCAATTAGAGAAAAGCTAGGTTCATGGTATTTCTCAGGGAATCACTGAATGCAGACAAACTAATTAACAAGATTCAGATTTAGCGCGGTTCTTGAACTCAAATCACTAAGATATAGCTAACCAACTCTCGTTACGAAAACTATCTAAATCTAAATCCTAGGAATTCCAAATCTCTTTGCGAATCCAAAAGTCTAAATTAGCTTTTTAATCAGGTTTGATTTGTTCACAAAACAACTAAACCAAATCTCTTGGCGAATAGTTATTTTGATCACCCTAGGTTCTATCAGGTAATTAATTGCACTCTCGCGTCTAATCAATTATCCTAAGATCTAAGTTCTAGGTGATCAATCTAGAATTAGCCTTGCAAACAACCTATGGTGAAGAACTAATTCAGATAACGAATCCTAATAATAAATCAACTTGGCATTCAGAGAAAACCCTATTGAGAACCCTGAACCTAACAAGGGATCTACTCAGACATGAAAATTGAAGCAATAAACAGGTTTGAATAAATCATCAAATAAAACAGAAAGAGTAACAAGAGGGTTCGAAATCTTCTCTCGGACGAACAGAGTTTCAGACTTGTCTCCCTTCAAAAGTTCTTTCACAAAAACCAGAATAAAATAAGCATAGCCATCAAAGTGGCTGTAAAACCTAATAAAATAGTCTAAACACGAATTAGGGTCTTCTTGTAAATATTAAAGTCTTATGGGCAAGTTCTGCAATTCTTCAAACTTCATTAAAAGTCGCGACTCGTAATCTCCTCGATGGGTGTCGATCGATACCAAGGAGGTATCGATCGATGCTTGACGCTTTGATCGGGCACTTAGTCACCAGACTTCAGTTTTGCTCCAGAACGCTCCATAAAACTCTAATATCTCCAATAATACTCCAAATGTGCTAAAACCAGTAAAAGACTCTAAAAGACTCCAAAATACTATAAAGACTTTATAAATGAGACTTATATCATGGCTTAAACAAGGTAAAAACCATGATATATCAGTGTGCTAGACCTTGCATGCATCTCCACAACCTGAAAATCAATAGGAACCAAACAGCCTCCTACCTTAACCATCAAGTCAGGGATTGTACCGTACGGGACATATGAGGAAGAGTTCGCGAATGTGAGAGGCATCTGAGTAGATCGTATGTTATCGATTTTCTACTTCTCTGCAAGTGCATTTGACATGACATTCACGCTAGACCCTGATTCAACCAGTGATTCCTTGAATTCAACTCCGGAGATGGAGCATGGAAATGAAAATTTCCCTAGCCAACCACTTCAGTGGAGGCGGTGTACTTCCTTAGTTTCTCTGCAATCTCGAAAGTGACTCAGCAGAGGGCGGTATTCTAGGGCTTCTTCAAAAGTGTGTGTATGTGGAATTTTTCGTACCATCTTCTCAAAGCCATGCAGCTGCTTTGGAGAAATGGGATCTCTGAGGTGTTTATGCGGTTGAGGATCTGGTTTCTTAGGCTTGTAGACACGTTCCTCAGTCATCTCTGGTTTGGCCTCCGAGGGATGTCGATCGATACAAGGTTCATGCGTCAGTTCTTCAGGTTGGTATCAATCGATACTGGCAGTGGTATCGATCGATACTTACGAGTCAGGTTCGGAATCACCTTCTACAAGGTTTTCGAGATCTCCTGCACTGCGAAAGGTGATGGCATTGACGTATTCGTTCTGAGCTTGAGTCGCATTTCCTTTCACAGCTGCTGCAGTTTGGGCCACTTGCGTTTCCAGCATCTTCTGATGAGTATTGAGAGCATCGATCCTTCCACTCAGATCCTTGTACACATCATCTATCTTTCCGTTGAGATTCACTGTGAGCTACTGCTGTCCTTGAACCATCTGTTCAAACATAGCTTCGATCTTGCTATCTGGAAGCTTAGCAGGTACAGGCTGATAAGATGAATTTCCAAAGTTTCTGGTGTACCCACTGTTCTGAGGTGATCTCTGACTAATCTGATTCGAACCTCCTTGCTGAGAGTTGTTGTTGAAGTTTCGGTTGTTGTTGAATTGATTCCTATGACCCTGAAAACCAGAACCACCAATGTAGTTAACATCCTCTACTTCATCCTCGTTGAATACCTCGACATCTTCAGCAAAGTGAACAGCCTTTTGTGTCTTGCCCATCAGAAGATTGTGCATAGAATCCAACTTAGCTTGAAAACCAGCAATCTGTGAACCATCCATGTTACCAGCTAGCTTCTTCCTCTCATAATCAGTATTCTTGGTGCTATTGCTAGACGCCAAGTTCTCAACCAGGACATAGGCTTCATCAGGATATCTGGTGTTGAAGTTTCCATTGCTCGAAGCATCCAAAATCATCTGGTACCTCCAATCAAGTCCTCTGGAAAAAAAAACCCATCAGCTGAACATCAGAGTATCCGTGATGTGGACAATCTCTCTGATATGACTTGAATCTCGTCCGAGCAGCCTTGAACGCCTCGGTAGGTCCTTGAGAAAACTGGGAGATTGTGTTCCTCAGATCCTCGGATCTTGCATCATCATAGAAATTGGTCAGGAAAGCATTCTTAGTTTCCTTCCAAGTAGTCAGCGATCCAGGAGGTAACTGCTTCAGCTAGTAAGTTGTTTCCCCACCAAGAAAGTATGGGAAAATCTTGCAGAAGAGATAGTCGTAGGACACTCCATTGCTTTTGATGCTAGTGACCAAATCCTCGAACCTCTCAATATGATCCATTGGATGTTCGCTGGAAAGACCATGAAAAGGGTGCTGACCTACAAGAGTGTAGTATGCATCTTTCATCTCAAAGTCATTCCTCAGAAAAGCATGAGGACGGATCGCGGATCGGTTTGCGTAGAACTGGTCAGGCCTGTTGCATTCACCAATCGTTCTACCACGATTAACCACAGCGTTCTCAGCATTCACTGCGTTCGCGTTCCCAGCGACATTCCCAGCGACAACAGGAGCAGGTGGAATGATGTTCCTCTCCCCATCCAGACGTTGTCCTTGCTTATTGCACAAGCGACCGTCTCGGTCTCAGTAAGCACCAGCTGCATCTTGAACCAACTCCACTTGATTTTTGTTCATCTTTGCTGGCTTCTTTGCTCGTCTGTTTGTGCGTTCCACGAGTGCTAGCTGCTCAAGTGACAGATCAACTAGCTGAGTGCTCTTGTTCTTCCTGGTTTCGCGATTAGGCATACACTGAAAACAAGAGTCAAAAGCGTTAGTAACAAAAAAAACGTGATGAGTATCGATCGATACCAAGTGGTGTCGATCGCTATCAATAAAAAGAAAACAGTGAGTATCGACCGATACCGACGAGCTTAGTCGAAAATCTCAGACTAAAATCTAATGACGAATTGAGTACCCGGCAACGGCGCCAAATTTGATATGCTCAAATTAATACCCTAAAAGTACTAAGCAGTAGTTGCAGTAAAGTAGGGGTCGAACACAAGGACTCATAGATTCACACAATAGATTATATAGGTGAGAATTACGCTAAGCAATCAATGGTGTTGAAAGACAGAATGTAAATTAAAACGGTTGTGAATTTAATTGGAGAAAGATAGGTTCTGGGTATTTCTCAGGGAATCACTGAATGCAGATAAACTAACTAACATGATTCAAATTTAGCGCGGTTCTTGAACTCAAATCACTAAGGTATAATTAACCAACTCCTAAAGTCTAAACCAGCTTTTTCTTCAAGTTTGATTTGTTCACAAAACAACTAAACCAAATCTCTTTGCGAATAGTTATTTTGCTCACCTTAGGTTCTATCAGGTAATTAATCGCACTCTCGCGCCTAATCAATTATCCTAAGATCTAAGTTCTAGGTGATCAATCCAGAATTAGCTTTGAAAACAACCTTTGGTGAAGAACTAATTTAGATAGTGAATCCTAGTAATAAATCAACCTAGCATTCAGAGAAAACCCTATTGAGAACCCTGAACCTAAGAAGGGATCTACTCGGACATGGAAATTGAAGCAATAAACATGTTTGAATAAATCATCAAATAAATCAGAAAGAGTAACAAGAGGGTTCGAAATCTTCTCTCGGACGAACTGAGTTTCAGACTTGTCTCCCTTCAAAAGCTCTCTCACAAAACCAAAGTAAAATAAGCATTGCCATCAAAGTTGGCTGTAAAACCTAATTAAAAAGTCTAAACACGAATTGGGGTCTTCTTGTAAATATTAAAGTCTTCGGGGCAAGTTCTGTAATTTTTCAAACTTCATTAAAAGTCGCGACTCATAATCTCCTCGATGGGTGTCGATCGATACCAAGGAGGTATCGATCGATGCTTGACGCTTCGATCGGGCACTTAGTCACCAGACTTCAGTTTTGCTCCAGAACGCTCAATAAAACTCCAATATCTCCAATAATGCTCCAAATGTGCTAAAACCAGTAAAAGACTCTATAACACTACGAAATAGTAGAAAGACACTATAAAGCGGACTTATATCATGGCTTAAACGGGGTAAAAACCATGATATATCAATGTTGTCCAACAAAGGAATTACTGGAAACTCTCTAGGTGTTCGCAATGCAGAATTTAACGATTCAGCGGGGTTATTGGTTCTAAGGTCATACCTGAATCCAATAAATTTGCAACGATCCCATTTTTTGACATCAGCGTCTTGTAGATATTTTCCAACAAGCGGACTAATTTTGCAAATATCGTTGAAACTTCTCTCAAAATCGGGAACCCTATACTCTTTTGAAGCCTTTTCAATCATCGCAGTCAAACCTTTTGTCTTGAAATATGTTAGCACATTATTCAACAAATGGTGGATGCATATTCCATGAGAAGAATGCGGGTACACTTTGTCAAGTGATTTAGTAACAGAAGTATTTCTATCTGACACAAAATCCAAACATTGCTCGTCTGCAATTACAACCTTAAGTTGCATTAAAAAACACTCCCATGACCAGTCGTTCTTTGAGTCAATAACCCCAAATGCAATCGGATACAAGTTAGAGTTACCATCTAAGGCTGTAGCAACAAGCAGAACTCCTTTGTATTTGTTCTTTAGAAATGTACCATCGAGAACAATGACCCTACGAATGGCTTTGTGGAATCCTCTAAATGATTGACCAAAAGATATAAATAGATATTTGAATCTACCATCACAATCAGTCTCGTAATGAGTATGCGTACCCGAATTAGCTTCTTTCAACATGTGCAAGTATTTTAGAATTTTACCATAACTTTTCTCCGGAATACCTCTTACAGCGTTAACTGCATACTCACGAGCCTCCCATGCATGGGTATAACAGATCTCGCATCCATGCACCATAAGCATAATCTATATGATTTCTCTCGCTTTAGGCCCTTCCTTGACACCCTCATACTTATGCATAATTAGACTGCCAATTGTTTTCGCTGAAGCAGTCATGCCGTTATTTTTTTTCATGAAATGAGCACATGTATGTTCAGCCACATACTTATTGATCTTGAAATACTTAGACCCCTCTAAACTCTCAGCACCAACACGCCAATTGCATTCGTTATCCTTGCAGCGTATATACCATCATTGTTTTGTTTATTTTTCAACCGTGTAGTCAAAGTTATACTTCATTGCACAAATTTCCAGAGCTGCCTTAAGAAGATTTTTGCTTCCAAAAATTTGGTCCTTCTTTACAGCATCTGTCACTGAAATTGGAACTGCCTTTTCACTATCTTCAAAAACTAAGCCATCATCACCAATATCGCCCTTAATGTNTTTTGTGAGCTTTTCTTGCCTAGCCAACGATGGTTGATGTCTAGGGTGATTAGTGAACTAATTGGGATTGGATTTTAATGCTTGTTAATCATCTTATCACAAACGAGAGTTTGCTCTTGATTTGGTGATTAACAAAGTGATTAGTGGTACGACGGTGGACTAGTCATAATTATGAATCCCATGTTCTAGGATAGAGTTTAATGCTTCCGAATGATTCGTTGTTTGATCGTATTCCATCGCCTTGATAGCTTGGTCCGTGATCCAACTCTTATATCTTTGTTTTCCCTTCTTGCATTAGTTTCCCTTTAGTTTATAAAACATAAAAACAACAAAAACATCGCTCTAGCTTAGGAAGTTTCATGCATTCCTAGTGTGTCAACCTTAGCCTCTTCGGTTCGATCCTCAAATACTATACAACGAGGTATTGATTCGGGACTTGCAAAAGTCCTATCCATCAGCAGTACATGAGTGGCCCGTGACGCTGACACTTCTCGCACCGAGCTGCAAACTTCTCGCAATCTTGAAGCAAGGTCGGCCAGTAGTGGCCTTGGTTCCGAATCCGCAGGGTGAGAGCTCGGCCGCTGGAATGGTTTCCGCCGGCACCTTCGTGCATTTCCTTCATCACGTCGATGGTCTCCTGCCCGTGGAGGCAACTGAGTAGGGTTCCTGAAGCGCTCCACCGGAATAAGTTGCTGTCCACCATGGTGTATCGAGCGCACTTTTTCTTTAATCGACGAGCCACCCATCGGTCTGGAGGGATGGTGTCGTCTACGATGTAAAGGAGTATGTCCACGCGCCAGTCCGGCAGCTCGGGCTCGTGTGGAGGAGGCGGCAGTTCGTCCTCGTTTTGGGGGTTGATCAGGTAGATCCCTTGTGGCAGCTCGATGCTGGGGAAGTCAATGCTTTCCACGGGAATTACCCGTCGTTGAGTTGGATCCGAGGTGGAGGCTAGTGCTGCGAGGGCGTCTGCGGAAGTGTTGTCACCTCGGGGGATCTTGGTCAGGGTAAACTCGGAGAAATCTGCCGTTAAGCCTTGGACCACCTTGAGGTAAGTGTCCATACGGTCGTTCTTGGCCTCGTATTCTCCACTGAACTGGTTGGCAACGAGCAAGGAGTCGCAGTAGGCCTGGATTTTCTTTACCCCGATTACTTTTGCTAGGCGCAGACCGGCAATCAGGGCTTCGTACTCTGCCTCGTTGTTTGATGCTAGGAAAGCCAGGCGGAAAGACTGCTCTAGGATCTCCTTGGTCGGGGATTCAAGGCGTATGCCGACGCCGGAACCGTGCTTGGAGGCTGACCCGTCGACGTGCAGGCTCCACGCCTCGGGGAGTTCGTCGGCTGCTAGCTCGGGTGCCAGCTCAACCAGGAAGTCGGCCAGTACTTGAGATTTGGCCACGGTTCGTCCTCGGTACTCGATCTCATACTCGTTGAGCTCGATTGCCCACTTCATTATTCTGCCAGATCGGTTTGGGCTGTTGAGAATGGTTCTGAGGGGATAAGTGCTCAGTACGGCGATTGTGTGAGACTGGAAGTAAGGTCGGAGCTTCCTGGCCGCGACGACTACTGCCAGTGCGAGCTTCTCCAGAGTTGGGTATCTGCTTTCTGCGCCGTACAGGGACTTGCTGATGTAGAATATGGGCTTTTGATCACCACGGTCTTCCCTTACCAGAACTCCGCTAACTGCTGACATGGATACAGCGATATATAGATAGAGGGTCTCACCCTCCTCGGGTTTAGCCAGAACGGGGGGGGGGTGTTGAAATGTACTCCTTCAGCTGCTGGAGGGCCTCCTCACACTTGCTATTCCATTCGAACCGTTTGTTAGCTAGGAGCAGCTGGTAGAACGGTAAGCATCGGTCAGTTGAGCGGGAGATGAACCGGTTGAGCGCGGCGATCCTCCCGTGAGTCGTTGGACCTGGCGCGTGTTTTCTGGGGACTTGAGGACGATAACAGCCCGGATCTGCTTGGGGTTAGCTTCGATTTCGCGCTGCGTGATGATATATCCGAGGAATTCTCCCGAGGTGACACCGAAAGAGCATTTGGCCGGTTTAGTTTCATGTTATACTCGTTCAGTGTTCTGAAGCAGGATCGGAGATGGGTGACGTGATCGTCCGCTACCAAGGACTTTACCAACATGTCGTCTATATAAACCTCCATGGTCCGGCCGATCTGATCGGCGAACATCTTGTTGACAAGCCGCTGGTAGGTAGCTCCGGCGTTCTTGAGCCCGAAGGGCATCATCTTATAACAGTAGGTTCCGCGATCTGTGATGAACGCGGTTTTCTCCTGGTCGTCGGGGTGCATGGGAATCTGGTTATACCCCCGAGACGGCATCCATGAAGGAGAGCATCTCGTTCTCGGTCGTGGCCTCCACGACTTGGTCGATTCGGGGGAGTGGGAAGCTGTCTTTGGGGCACGCCTTGTTGAGGTCGGTGAAGTCTACGCAGACCCTCCATTTCCTACTCTTTTTCTTGACTACAACCGGGTTGGGCAGCCAGTCCGGATATTTGACCTCGGTGATTGAACCAGCAGCGGTCAGCTTTTTGACCTCGTCGTTGACAGCCTGCGCGCGCTCGGGCCCCAGCTTCCGACGCTTCTGCTTGATGTTTCTGAAGGTCGGATCCACGTTGAGATCGTGGCTGCAGATCGCCGGGCTGATGCCGGGCATGTCGCCTGTCGACCAGGCGAAGGTGGAGACATTCTGCCTTAGGAACTTGATCAGCTCTTGCTTGATGCTCCCTTTCAGGTCGGCCCCGATTCCTACGCAGTGGCTTGGATCGTGGGGATCGATGTTGACTTGCGCGACAAGGTCTTGGCCTGGGAGGTCCTGGTTGTTTGGCTCTCCGGGCTGCTGCGCATTATTTGTCAAGTAGGCCGGCGCGACATGACGCAGCTTGTGTTCGATGGCGAAACAAGCGCGAGAGACCCTCTGGTTACTCCGGAGAGTATATGTCCCGGCCTGGTTGGGAACCTTGAGGCATTGGTGATATGTTGAGGTGACCGCTTTCATCGAGTGCAGCCAAGGGGTTCCGAGGATGATGTTGTAGATCAGGGTGGTCTCGAAGACCACGAATTTGACGATTTTGGTGACCCGGCCCACATAGACCGGTAGCTCGATAGTGCCGATTCCGTTTACCGTGTTCCCGGCGAAGCCGGTTAGTGGGATAGATAGCGGTTTGACCTCGGCCCCGTTTAGATCCATCCTTGCCAGGGTATCCTTGAAGATGAGGTCAACCGAGCTACCTGTGTCGACTAGGACCCGGTTGACGTCGCAGTCGGCCACACGGATATGTACGACAAGAGGGTCGTTGTGGGGCTGATGGACCCCGGCTGCGTCGGCCTCGGTGAAGTAGATTCCCTTCTTGCTTGTGTCCTGCGCGTCTATCTCCGGATCGGAGTGCCATTTTAGGGAGGCGTCGGTCTTTCTCTCGTGTTGCTTGATGGATCGTACTGAGTCATTGCACGAGAGGAGCCCTCCCATGATCATTCCGATCAATGTACGCGCCGGGGGAGGTGATCTGCCCCCTTCTCGATCTCGAGAGGAAGATCGTCGGCGGCGGTCGTCATTCTGGGCGTGGTTATTGGGCCTAGCCCGGTTATCCTCGCGGCCTCGGTTGTTACGCTTCTGACGCCGGTCGTCGTCCCGGGCTCGTGGGCGCAGCTGTTCGGGCACGCGGATTTCTCCCCTTTGATATTGGTTCAACAGGACCACTTGGAGCGTGCGGCAATGCGAGGTCGGGTGTCCCTTCCTTTGATGAAAATCGCATAAGGCCGTCCTGTCGTATTGCTCCTCTGCCCGGGGCTCCTTGTCTTTTGGCTCGTCGGGGCGCTGGTCCTTTGGATTGGGGTCGCGCACATATTTGTTATAGGGCAGTTTCGGCGCGGGGTTAGAGGAGAGAACGGGGTCATGCATGTGGAGAACGGCTGGGGATTCACTGACGAGGAATGCGGCGGCCTGCTTTCCTTTGCTGTGTTGGTACTCCTCATCGTAATGCTAACGAGGTTCCTGATATTCATCTTGAGGTCGTTCCTTTGGAACCAGAGCCTTGTGCGAGGCACTGCTCTTTGACTCGGCTGCTTTCTCCTCCTCGAGCTCAACGTAGAGCCCGGCGCGGTGTAAGGCGTCTTCTAGCGAGCGCGGCTTGTTGAGCTTCATATCGTCCTTGAAGGCCGAGTCGGCCTGCATGCCCTTTCTCAGGGCGGGGAGCGCTGATTCGTCTGTCACGTTGCTTTGCGAAGCCGTGGCCTTGAAGCGCTCGATGAAAGACCTGAGCGACTCCTTTGCTCCTTGGTTCAATGCCCAGAGGTCGGCGCTAGACGCGGACTGTTTGATGTATATAGAGTAGTGCTCGAGGAAGATGGTCGAGAGATCCCTGAAGCTGTCGATGGAGTGCGTTTTCAGCCGAGAGAACCATGTGAGGGCGGGGCCGGTGAGGTTCTCCACAAAAAGTTGGCAGTGGGCTGCCTCGCGCTCGTCTAGGGAAAAATGGGCGCGACCCATGGCGATGGTGAACGCCGTCAGATACTGGGCCGGGTCGGTGTTTCCTGCATATGGCGGGAGCTTGAGTTTCCCAAGGTGCTGGAGTGAGATGGACGCGATCCGTCGTGTGAATGGCGTGTTTTGTGTTTCCCTCAGGACGCGGTCTATTTCGGGACCCGCGCTGGTCGCCTGGTGAATCTTGGAAGACATTGCACGGATCGTTTCCTTCATAGTCTCGAATTCGGCGTCCCTGGCACGCTCCGCGCTGGCACGTCGGGGATGTACTTCGTTGGCTGGGGATCCGTCTGCCATTGGGGCGAATCGTCCGACTGGTCCTTTGGATTCTGACGGCGAGTCTCCAAATAAATTTCTCTGGAGGCGTAGGGTATCTGCTCGAGAGATTGGTTCTCTGATCTGAATGGCGGGGGACCCGGTGTTGTCTGATCGATTGCGGGAGGCCGCTATTGTGGCGTACCGTTGATTGGTGGTTCGCGTAAGCTCGTCTATCCTGGCGAGTAAGGTATGCATTACGGCGGACAGAGTGGGTTGGTCCTCCGGCGTCTGAGGCGTATTTCGGGCGGCTGAGCTGTCAGGTGGAGTGGATCCCTGAGCCGGAGGCGGAGTTCCGAGGGGCTGGCTTTGGGGGATTGATCCGTCGGTCGTCATCTGAGCTGGGGGCGAGGCTGCTATTGCTTGGGCTGGCGGTGAAGCTGTCGTTTGAGCCGGAGTCACCTGTTCCGACAGCACTCTTGGAGGCGGGACTGTCATTGTTGTTGTGGTCGAACTGTTATTTGCGTGTAGAAAAATCTCTTCCCCCCCCTCCTTCTAGCGCCAATTGTTGATCTAGAAGATCACTAATGGAGTTTAAAGATAGATTAGGGAATTGGAAGGTGAGATTTCCGTTAACAGAACGAGTCGACTTGATTTTTGAGCAGGTCGGGAAGGAGAGAAAAGAGGTCGGGAATTGTGATGAACAGGTCGGGGACCGTATTCTTTGTATTAATGATCGAAAAGGGCGAACGGTTTAGATTTACGAACTAGTTCCGACGGGAATCCAGTTCGGTGTTCTAAACGGCGTTGCTTTTTTACAATATAGAGAGGTCGGGTACAAAGTCTAGTGAGAGAGAGTAATAAATGCGTGATCCCCTTCATAGATGCACTCTAAGGGATATATATAGCGGGGGTTGACTTCCTGTTCCCCGAAATTCTGGAGCGACGTGGCGCCTTTAGCACCTTTTCGGGGTAAGGCCTCTCGAAGAGGCGTGTTTCAACTCCTCTAGCAGATAGGTCATGATGATCCCGGTGTCGTACTCCTAAGAGGGTAGCACACTATTCACCGAACTGCTCTCCACGTGTAATCTTTTCCGCGGGCCGTTACACGGAGTTGGTGAGATGTCGAGATTGGTCCCATACTCCTTCGAAGATAGCATACTGTTCGGCGAACTACTCGTCACGTGTCCTCTCCTCCTTTGATCTCTCTGCTCTGGGTTGGTAAGACGTTAACCCGAGCACAGGGTGCGTTTTCGTGAGCTCGGCAGGATTTGAAGTGCTAGCCCGGGATGTCAGCTCGGTATCTCCTCTGGTCAACCGTTGACTTGATGCAATCGAGAAGGGCCTTTTTGCTGAGATGGGCCTAGTTAATTGGGGGTGCTAAGCCCACCTCCAACATAATTGTCTAGTCTAAATACACATAGCGACTTGATTGTTCTGGGTTATTTACTTACCTGGTGCTCATTGCTTGTTCGTGTTTCACGGTTCTCATAAATATCATGACGGATCACATAGTCTTGCTTCCTTCTTTAATGACCTTTTTTTATAAACACAATTTACCAATTGCTTTCACCCCAGTTTCGTCGAACTTATCTTTGACCTCGTCTTCAACATCTCACATGCATAAACTTGCCATCACACAATAAACCAGTTGAAGTTTTGGTCTCTTACGTACTACTTGAATTGTTTGAGTTTCATTTTGTTTTGGTGCTTGTGTTTCTTTCACTTCCTCATCAATTCCAATATGAAGAAGAGATTCGACTTTTGGGTTAGAATTCGGGTTCAGGACCGGTTTAAAGTTTTGGGTAATAGTTTGACCCATATGCACAAAACCGGTTTTGGTATATACGGTTAAGATTCTATCCTTTTTTTTCTTGAAAACGTCGCCGTTTCTCTTTTTTTTTTCTCAAAAAAAAAAACCATTCTTCCTCAAAATGACGTTGTTTTGCTATTTATTTTAGAAATTTTTGTTTTCCCATAAAACAATGTCGTTTTGAGGATCTGTTTCAACATGGAATGACACATGGCATTCGAATTATCACCATTAACAGTGTAATGGAATTGACTAACAAGATTTAGATCAAAGTAAATTTTGACCAAATATTGGTTCATGTATGAATATTTAAATTTTCAAGTGTTCGGTCATGAATTAGGACACTGAAATGGTTTAGGACAGTTTTAGCATCCATTAGAAGAGTTTTTTTTTTTTTTTTTTTTGGTAAAAATGTAAAGATTATATTACCATTTTCGATTTTTGACAGAATTACAGAGATAAACAAGAGACGGAAAACAACAACAAATGGAAACAACAACCAAGACTGGAAAAAGTAACCTAACAAGGAAACCTGAAAAGGGACCAAGGGAGAGGTCGAGCGAAGAGTAAACTGCGGGAAGGAGAAGCTTAGATGTCTTTAAAACTGCTGATGTTGCCACGAGAACCACGATCCATATCCGTCCTCAAAACCTATAAACATGATGCCTACAGCTTCATCATGAGTTTAAAAGACCCTCTGTGAGGCAGGCGAGCAAGCTCTTTACTGAAACCACTGGCGGGTAGATATTGGCGTACCCCGCACTCCAGAACTAAGATAGCAAACTCAACCAACCTCGCCGAAGCCGAGACCACCAAAACCCCCCGCAAGACAAGCCGACAAGTGACTGATGCAAAGGGGACTCATCCCGAGCAAATCTACCTAGCCAACAAACCAAACCCACCTTGAAGACCGACGCATGAGCTTGAAGACGGCAAAGACACAACCGCACGATGCTGAGACCGAACACGCACCAACGATAGACTTCGGGCCACCCGGAAGAGACGACGGTCGAAGAACCCCTCCACCATGGAGACACTTCTCCGAGCCACACCGGTAACCACCTTCCGCCTTAGAGAACCGTCGGAGGAGCAACATAGACCAAGGAGAGGACAACACTCATAGATCGAAAAAACTGCTTTTCCAATCTAGGGACCACCGAAGTAGAACATACTAACTCACGGAGGAAGATGCCGACTGCCACATCCCACCACCGTGAAAAGCCGAAAAGCCACCACCTTCCTCGTGTTGCTCTGAAAATAAAAACGCTGAGAAAAAACCCAGAGAACTCGATGCCACGACTGACAAGAAGCCGGCACGAGAGCACGAGAAACACCGCCGAAGGACCGCCATGGAGGAAAACCGGAGAGCACCCAGGGGAAGCGACACGCAGACGAAGAGACGAGGCAGACGATGTAAAGAGAGTCGACCACTCGGGAAGACCATTTTCCACCACCGCGACCACAACGACGCCGCTGAGATCCCGCTACCTCCGACTGAAGACTCGCCTACGATAACCCGTCCACAAAAACGCCACACCGAGTCCACGAACCAGACCTGCAAAGATGAAACCAAGAAGCGAAGAAGGAGCACGCCACCGACGCCGCTGCAAGCAAGAGGCAAAATCGGAGAGGAAATCGAAGCTAAAAACCCGGTGGAGAAGCTATCCTCGACAACTCGAACATGAATTAGCTAATCGATTTATCCGCCTGAAGAGGAGACCACAGCTACAGAGCTGGAGGCTTAGCCGAGACAAGGCAATTCACCGGAGACACCCAAGAGGGCTTAGCGAGGCCAAAAAAGCTTCAATCGAAAGCCTGTCGCGGTCCTCACGCGCCATGACCGGAGGAAGAAGCCACCAAAAGCCCACCGCAAGGAAGCGCAAACCGAGAAGATCACCAATGTCCAGAGGCTCGTCCAAACCACCGCCGAGGAAAGCAACCCGCAAAATTTCCACCGGCCAAAGGGGAGCGCCGTGAAAGGAAGACGAAGACTAAGCAACCTACGGGTCCCTTTGCCGGCGTCAGTGAGCCACCACGCGTGCCGGCAAGAGAGATCGGAGGAATTCTGTCGCGGCGACTAGGGTTGAAAATCAAATCGTGATTTCGCCTCTCAAAGGCTGAGGAGAGAGAAAGTTAGTCTTCAAAATTTCCATTAGAAGAGTTGAGGTAGAAATTTCTCTTTTTCCCAAGAGAATACAATGTATCCGTTAGAATCTATTAATGAGTTGCGTAATATGTAAAAGAGAATTATAAGAAAATATATGTTTTCCTATTCTAATATTACGAAAGTACAAAAATACACACTAATCACAAAACGTGACGTGTATAAACAATTTACAAATCCAACAACTAAAATTATAGAACTCAACAACCCTAGAAAACTTCTAATCTCACATTCTTACCGGCCCAAACTTTTGAGTTGATCGGATCATAACCCTATACAAAGATAAATGGATTTGGATTTTGCGTGTTATCAAATATTGTCAGTCATCGTGTTAACCGGAGAGTCCCTCCTAGCTCAAGCGGAACCAATGGAACAAGTGAGTGAAGAACATCGGTTATCAGCGGTCGGTAACTCGGTTCTGGCTGCACGCACAGCACAGCCATGGCTGCTACCTGCGATAAAAAAAAATTAACAGTCTCGATTCAACGTTGTGGAAAGTATCTGCAATCTCACCAGTCTACATCGGTTTGATCCAAAACCATCAAATCAAACCTTATTAAATTGTCATTTGCAACATTCGAGTTTATAACCGGTTCTATCTTGAAACCAAACCTGGTATAAGTGTTTCAGATCCATTGTATCTTTTATAACCGGATCCACGATGTTTGGAAGCTTAGATCTATCGGTAAGTTGCGGCATTGCCTGCACCCATCAACACATCTATAAATCATTCACCGGTTCGAAATCAACACAATTTTGTAGACCTTCTTAAACCGGATAAATATATTACCCAAGTCACAAGAGATTGGCACTGAGATGGACTCAATTTCTCAACCGGCCGTCTACCCAACAAGAGTTCAAGAAGAACCACCCCAAATGCATAGACATCACTCTTATCCGTCAACTTTCCTGCATAACATACACACACACAAAGAAACAGTATTTTCATCAAAACCAGTTTTTTAGTCCAATTATTTAAGCTGAAATGTAACCAAAACCAATGGTTCCGGTTTAGTGACACTGACTTAACCAGTTTCTGTTACCGAATAATGAATCCATTAGAGAGTGAGACTAGTAGTCAGGATATCGATATAATAATACATAACAAATTGATTGGATTGTTCAGCACAATCGTAAGATATGAGAACAAGTCAAGAGAAAGAACCAAGTGAATATGTTACCGTCTAGGAGATATTCCGGGGCAACATAACCAAGTGTCCCAGAGAGTTTAATATTGTTCTTCCCGTGCACCCGAACCGATACCGCAAGACCGAAATCTGAAATCTGCATTGTTGCAAAATCAAAGAGATGTATGTAACACAAGCAACCAGCACAATATCAGAACCAAATAATGAGTTGATTCTCCAGTAGAACGCAATGAAAATGATTCTGAATTTTCATTTTATATTGAAACAAGAACCAAGAGCTAGGACTAAGATTCGGGTTCAGAGCCAGAACCGGTTCTAATCAGCAACGTTTTTTAAAGCAGAATTTACCTTGGCATTGAAGGAAGAATCAAGAAGAATATTCGACGATTTCAAATCCCTGTGGATAACTGGTGGACGACAATGCTCATGGAGATACTCTAGTCCTCTGCAGGCAGTCAAACAGAGCAAAAAAAACGGTTTACGGGTTTATAGAGATAAAAAACCGAGATTAACCAATTATAGAACCGGTCTAGGAGCTGAAAGTGTCGGCTATTTATTTATACCTAGCTGTATCAAGAGCAATCTTCATACGCATATGCCATGTTAGAGCTGATCCACAAGAAGGTCCTAAGACATTAATTATAAAGATAGAAACATTAAATTATAATTATTTCAATTCAAGTGGACACATGATCTGTTTAATTCATATACTTTCTATCATTTTTTCATTTATATATATATACAAATATAACTCTTTTGAGTTAAACAAGATCATAATTAAGGAGGTTTCAGAACATGTTTTTACCGTGCAACTGATCATCTAAGGATCCTTTCTCCATCAGTTCGTAAACGACGAAACTCGAGTTGGTTTCACTTGCTGAGCCCAACAATGATATAATGTTCGAGTGCTGGATCTTGCTCAACAACTCAACTTCATTCTGAGATCTCCAAGAATCAAACACTCAAGATAAAGATTCCAAGAATCAGAACCCGAAACAGGGCTTGGTTATTTAAACTTACCTGAAACTCTCGTTTTGCTTCTTGGCAAACGTTTTCGATCTTTTTAACCGCTGCTTTCGTGTTGCTGTCCAAAGAAGCCTTGTAAACGCATCCGAAACCGCCTTGTCCGATTACATTACTTTCTTTGAAACCGCCTGTTGCTTTCTCTAGCGTCTTGGAATCGAAACACTGCACGTAACCTTTATTGATAGATGTTCTCCTCTGAGTTTTGATTGAGCTTAGTCGTCTCATAAACATGGAAAATGAATTTCCACTCTCAGCATCTTCAATTAAAACAAAGAAACAAACTTGAAAATGGTAAGAATCAATGAACTTCCATTGAAATCACAATGAAGAAACTTGAGATCATCAAGAATCAATGAAACTTGTTGCAGATTTTCATATTTACTGCTTCTGGATGATGAAATTACCTGAATTCTTGATGGATTTGGGAGATTTCTTCTGGCGATAAACCCAGAAACCGAAACAGAAAAGGATTAAAAGGCCGAGAGAAGAAGAGCTGATTATGAGACCAATCAGAAGTTTCTTATGAGCATTTAATCTGTGTTCTTCGCCACTTCCCATTTGGATTCCTAACAGATAAAAACAAGAAACAAAAAAGAAAAAACCCAGAAAGTTTCTTAATTTCTTTGAGTATGAATCAAACCCATTTTTCAAAATTCCAGAAGGGATTCACATAAGAAGGGGTTTTACTTTTCTTACAATAGAAAGCAAATAAAAAAAGACAAGGAGTGAGTAGCTCATAAATAGCATTTAATTAGCAAATAAAAAAATAACAAATTTTGTTTTTGGTTTTCGAAATTCGAGGACGCACAGATCAAATCCAGAAATTAAATAAATAAAAAAATGAAGTCAACGAAGTGGTGCTAACAAGAACACTATCGCATAAATAATTTCAAAAATCCGAGCTAATAATAAACATTAATGATTGAAACAAAAAAAAGCTCAAATAAATTTCAGAAATTCGAGCTAATAATCACTCCTACAAAAAAGAAGGATGGTAATTGGATCATTTATGGAGCATTAATGATTGAAAAAAATACAAACAAAAAAATAAAGAGAGGATCGGTTGAACAAAACGAAAAAGTTAAAATACCAGGAGAGAAATTAGCCATGGAAGTGTAAACAGGAGCTATAGAAGAAGAAGAAGAAGAAGAAACAGTGAGGAATTGAGTAACAGTGATCTTTACAATAATCAGAAATTGAAGATTAAAAAGTTTCTTCATTTCTTTTTTTTTCTTTTTTTTTTTTTNCAAGCTGATATCATAATCTCGGCCGTTGACCAACCAAACATGGTCAGAGGAAGCTGGATAAAACCGGGTGCATTCATCATCAATGTTGGGGCTAGTTTAGTTAGGGTAAGTGAACAATTTTAGAAATAATGGTAATTCAGTTATAATCGATTAAGTCACCAATATGTGACATTCTTATACTATTTTAGGATCCAAATGATCCGGATGGCTTTCGAGTGGTCGGAGACATTTGCTATGAAGAGGTTTGCAAAGTTGCATCAGCCATCACAAATATTGATGGTGGCTTAGGATTAATGACGTTAAGCATGCTTCTATCCAACGTTTTGACATCAGCCAAGAGAATTCGCAACTTCATGTAACCTTAATAGAATATCGCTGACCTTCTTTTTGAAGCCAATGGTTAAAACAGTAGATGTAGTCATTAATCCTAAATTTAGAACAAGTAGCTTATCTTTGCGCGGGTTTATTTTACATTTGTTTTATAAATTTGTTTACATGAAATTTTATAGGAAACATTTTTTTTTTTTTGAATTTTCGTTTAATAGTCGTTTATGTTTATAGTTGCATTGTGTGTATGTGCGTGTGTTTCTTTATTAGTGTTTGTATATGACAATGTGAATATTCATACTGATACAAATTATAACCTCATCAGACGTCTACACATTAACTGATTGAAGTGCATGTACATATTTGAGTATTTAAAATTATATCTTTATGTACGTATAGTTTTAGATTGTTTAGAGTTACGCTCTCTAATAGATAATTTTTTCAAATGTTTGCGCCTTTATGCTAATATATATTTTGGTCCAAGTATTGCTTTCTTTGTGAAAGATCGATGACTATAGATCTGTAATTTTTTCTTTGTTCCCCATCCCCGAAGAACCTATCCTCTCTCGCTACTAAAAATCCAACCAATCCCATTCCCATATTTTTGGTGAATACTTATGCCAAAATTAGTTCATCAAACGGAGCAAAAATCCTATTATCAAGTAGTACTCCTCCTCTAAAATGCTATTTCTAGTTTTTAGAGGATATTTGCAGTTTTCTATCTATGATTTTTCTCCATTCCTGATTTTGTAGTTTCAAAGGCTATTTCTTGTTTTTTTGGATCATTTTGATTGTGAAGAATTGTTGGGCCCAAATCCCACACATAAAGTTCAGCTTGATTTAATAGGCCTGGAATCAAGCCCAACTTACTGAAAGGCCTCAAAGAGTAAGCTCGCAAGCTGGGAAAGAGTGGATTACGCAAGAAGGGGGAGATCGTTGGAAAAAAGATTTCGCAGCAAGCCAGTCAAAGTCATTAAATGCGTTCCCCCCAGAATCAAGCTGAGCATTTATTTGAAGATCACAAATTCATTTCGATGTTTTGAATGAGATTGAGACGTTTGCATCCTAAAAATTGGTATAAGTTCGAAAGTGAACTAATTTGTAAAGATATCGAATTCTTGGCAATAATAATAATTTACATTTTTCTCTCATTTTCCCTAAGTTCTTCTAAGTCCATACAACCTGAAAAGGCCAATGATTGAGGTTGTGAGATTTTGCTCTCACAATTTGGCGCCGTCTGTGGGGAAGAGCAAAACAACTTCCTCTTTGTAACCTACGAAATTAACCATTTAAAAGAAAACAATGGCAGACACAACAAGTGCGGCGGTTACTACATCATCCGGAGTCATAAACAGCTCCATTCCTCTAACTCAGTCCGCCCACATCATTCTAACAGACCTGGACGGAACGACGAACGTTCCCATTACCACCTCGGGAGCAAGCGTCTCGACTGGGGTTGACGATATTGTCGACCCCTCAGGACCTGCAACCTTGAACCAATCGACTCCGGATCAAATAGTTGAGATCCGAAACCTGATATTGTGCCTCATAGAGCAGAATTGCTCAATGGCAGCACGCCAGGATGACCTCGAAAGAACAAATCGGACAGGCACCTCCGGGTGGCTCGCCCTCCCACCTGGGACACAATCCCTTTTTGCCCCTCGGCAGGGAGGATTGCCATTCCCACCTCCACCGGTGACAAGACTAAACTTTTCCGATATTAACGCTTCAACCAGCAGGATTGTCGGCTCAGCCACCGCCTCACGGTTCAACTCAGCGATATCTGACCCCATATTCACTCATTCCACGGTCCAGATCTCGGAAAGTGAGGTTACGCCAATTGCGACCTTACCAGGAGTATACCCGACCTCGAATCTACTAATCGGCCAGGCCCGCTCTGGGGACGTAAACGAGTTTGAACCTCGAGATAATCCCAATGGCAATAACCATCCCCAACCTGCCAGAGAATCCCTGCTCCGTTTCCCGATTAATAACGAAAACAACTTGGGATCCGGCAGCTCACATGGGTTTGAATCAATCAAGAAATATTGCGAAGAAACGAACGCCGAGCTACATCGGATGAGATCGCAGGTCCATGCTGCACTAAGCTCAGCACCTGAGATAGACAGAGTGATTGATGAAGTCAATCAGACTCCATTCACCTCGCGAATCGCGAGCCCTCAGCTCGGCGATGTCGGGAATATCCGATTTCCTAGATACAACGGAGAAACCGACCCCAAGGCATTCATGAGAAGTTCAAATTCATCTTTTCAAGGGTGCGACTACTCGGGGGCGACCTCGAGTCAGCGCGCTGCCGTTTCTTCGCCGAAAATCTAACTGATTCGGCCTTGGAATGGTTTACCTCCCTGAAACTGAACTCAATTGACAACTTCACCCAGTTTCAAGCTGCATTCTTGAAGCAATATTCAGTATTCATCCAGATCGAGAGCTCGAAGGCCGATCTGTGGGTACTTACTCAAAAGCCAGGCGACTCATTGCGAACGTATATTGACGCAGTTTAGGCCATGGTTTTTACCCTGTTTAGGCCATGATATAAGTCCTTTTTATAGAGTCTTTCTAGTGTTTTGTAGTATTTTAGAGTCTTTTACAGGTCATAGCACGTTTGGAGGATTATTGGAAGTATTGGAGCTTTCTGGAGCAGTTTGGAGCAGAGCTAAAGATCGTGTTGCTGAGTACCTGTTTTCACGGCCAGTATCGATCGATACCCCCTGGTATCGATCGATACCCATCGCAGCAAGACACGACCCGCGAGTTTTCCAAGACTTGAAGAATTGCAGAATTGGCCCAGAAGTCTCTGATAATTACAAGATGGCCCAAGTCGTTTTTTAGGTTATAAATAGGAGTTTTCAGCCACCTGTTTAGGATATGCCTTTTTATGCTTTTTATTACTTTGGTTTGAGACAAGTCTGATTTCCCTTCGTCCGAGATCAGATCTTTAAACCTTCTTGATTATTTTATTGATGATTTATTCAAACATGTCTTTTGATTCAATTGCCATGTCTGAGTAGATCCACCTTAGGTTTAGGGTTTTCTCATAAAGGATTTCTCTGAATGCTAGGTTAATTATCTGTTTAGGATTCACCATCTGAATAATAGTTCTTCGCTTAGGTTGTGTTCATAGCTAATTCTAGGTTGACGAATCTGGAATCTAGATCTTAGGATAATTGGTTAGGCACGACAGTGCGATTAATTACCTGATAGAACCTAAGTGAGCAAATTGATTACTCGCAAAGAAATTTGGTTTAATTGATTTGTGAACTTATCAAACCTGTTATTAAAGCTGATTTAGACTTTAGGATTCGCAAAGAAATTTGGAATTCCTAGGATTTAGATTTAGATAGTTTTCGCAACGACAGTTGGTTAATTATACTTTAGTGATTTGAGTTCTAGAACTGCGCTAAATCTGAATCCTGTTAGTTAGTCTATCTGCATTCATTGATTTCCTGAGAAAAACCCTGGGCCTATATTTTCCTGATTGAATTACAACTCGTTTACTGCTTTCTGTTTTCTGCTTAACCTGAATTGCTTAGCTTAGCTTGATTCTACAATTCATTGTGTGATTTCTGTGAGTCTTTGTGTTCGACCCCTAGCTAGACTACAACTACTGCTTTAGTACTGTTAGAGTATTAAATTGAGCATATCAACGATGGATGTCTATATCGATGACATGCTGGTCAAATCTTTAAAAGAGGAGGATTACATAAGTCAGCTGGAGGAATGTTTCACCTTACTAAACAAGTACGGGATGAAACTTAATCCTTCAAAATGCACCTTCGGGGTCGCCTCAGGCGAATTCCTAGGTTACATAGTAACTCAACGAGGAATAGAAGCAAACCCCAAACAAATTAGTGCATTCCTGGAAATGCAACCTCCGAGCTAGGTAAAAGAGTGCAAAGGCTGACAGGCCGCATCGCCGCGTTAAATCGGTTTATTTCCAGGTCGACCGATAAATGTCTCCCCTTTTACCAGTAACTAATGGGAAACTAAAAATTCGTATGGGATGACAAGTGCGGGGAGGCCTTTAAGAAACTAAAAGCATATCTCTCCGAGCCCCCCATCTTGTCAAAACCGATTGAGGGTGAGCCACTTTATCTATACATAGCAATCTCCGAAGTCGCAGTGAGTGGCGTCCTCATAAGAGAAGAACGAGCTAAGCAAAAACAGATATACTACGTGAGCAAATCCTTAGTAGACGCCGAAACCAGATACCCACGAATAGAAAAGCAGGCTCTGGCAGTATTAATCTCAGCTCGCAAACTCAGGTCGTACTTTCAGTCACACCCCATCGTAGTAATGACAACACAAACCTTACGCACATTATTGCATAGCCCCAGCCAGTCTGGCAGGCTAGCCAAATGGGCAATTAAGCTGAGCGAGTACGATATCGAATATCGACCTCGGACAAGCGCCAAAGCACATGTACTAGCTGATTTCATCATCAAGCTTACGGCTAATAGCCAGGTTACCGAAACAAGTATCGAGACCTGGCAGCTTTATGTCGATGGAGCCTCCTCTAAACAAGGGGCAGGTGTGGGAATCCACCTCGTATCCCCGACTAACGAAATCGTGGAACAGTATTTCAAACTCAGATTCTCAGCATCGAACAACGAAGTCGAGTACGAGGCCTTAATAGCAGGTCTCCGACTCGCAGCTGGAATAGGAATACGCAAACTGAATGCGTTCAGCGATTCCCAGCTCATTACAAGCCAGTTTCATGGAGAATACAAAACCAGAGATAGCAGGATGGAATCCTATCTAGCCATAGTCCATGAGCTATTCAAACAATTCGAAGCCTTCAGCCTAACGCGAATACCACAGTGTGAGAACACGATCGCAGACGCACTGGCAGCTCTGGCATCAACCTCGAATCAACTTGTAAAAAGAATAATTCCAGTAGAAGGAATTGAAAAACCAAGCATCAAAATCAATAAGGATATCGAGGATTCAATGGAAATAGACAACGACGATATGGAGGTAGATATAATAATAGCCACAGTAACAGGCGACCTCCCACCAGAAGAAGAAGAAGCCGCAAACCTGGAGCCAGACCTGCTTGACGCCAGACACGTTACGCTCCGCGAAAAAATGATCGCGAGAGCTGACTGGCGAGTAACGATTATACAATACATTGAGGGGGGAGAGGCTCCCCCCCATCAAATGGGAAGCTCGCAAGCTCAAAACCATAACTTCAAGATATTGTATAATCAGCTCCCGCCTTTACAAGCGAAGTGTAAACGGCCCCTACCTAGTATGTGTCCACGGGCTCGAAGCTTTTACGATATTATCAGAAGTACACGGAGGCTCGTGTGGCAGCCACTCAGGAGGAAGGGCATTAGCCATCAGGATCAAAAGGCAAGGGTATTTTTGGCCCACCATGGTCGCTGACTGCGAAGAACACACTAAAACATGCGACAAATGCCAACGGCATGCTCCGACTTTGCATCAACCTACTGAAAACTTATCCTTCATTTCATCTCCATGCCCCTTTATGAGGTGGTGGATATAGTGGGACCCATGGTAACCTCGGGAAAAAGAAGGTATCGTTTCTTACTCGTCATCACCGACTACTTCACCAAATGGGTGGAGGCAAGAGCTTTCCAGCAAATTAAAGCAAATCACGTACAAGAATTCGTATGGCAAAACATAGTCTGCCGGCACGGAGTCCCGTACGAGATCGTGACCGACAATGGTTCACAGTTCATCTCAAATCAATTCCTCGAATTCTGCGGAGATCACGGAATCAGATTAACAACCTCGACCCCACGTTACCCTCAGGGTAACGGGCAGGCTGAGGAAGCAAACAAGCTAATACTGAGCAATCTCAAAAAGCGGCTGGATGCTAAAAATCAAAAGTGGTCCGACGAGCTCCCTGGAGTCATGTAGGCCTGTCGGACCTCACCCCGGAAGGCAACCTCGGAAACACCGTTCTCCTTAGCTTACAGAATCGAGGATGTGGTTTCCGCTGAGGTCGTAGTCCCCAGCCTGAGAATAGACATATGTCCCATAAATGAGGAGCTGAACAACGAAATGCTTCTCGACCATCTCGATGTTATTGATGAGCGTCGAGATCGAGCACTCGTTAACCTTCAAAATTATCAACACGCGGCAGCACGCTACTATGATTCAAAAGTCAAACAGCGAAGATTTTGGGTTGGCGAGCTCGTCCTACGAAAAACCTACGAAAACACAAAGGAAAGGAACGCTGGAAAATTGTGCACCAACTGGGAAGGTCCATATTGGATCTCCGAGGTAGTAAAGGATGGCGTATATAAGCTCACCAGGATGCACGACAATAGGCCTGAAAGAAACTCATGGAATGCCATGGATTTAAAGAAGTACTATCATTAAAAAGACACTTGTAAAAATCGAACTACGAAAAGGCTTGATCCCTCCTCAGGGTACGTAGGCAACCTCACAAGGGTACACCTATTAAAATAAAAAATCTTCTTCCCTGAACCTGTTAAAAACAGCCTGAAACCTCTCAGCTACCATCTACAAGCTAAAAGCTTTACCCTATAAATGAACAGCCTTACGAGCTAAAGCGTGTTACCATCTAGCACGACTCGAATTTGCGTCTAAATTGCAGAGTCACAATCTTTTTAGTCTCTAAATGACAACAACCTCTACGTCTAAACTGTTTAGGTTGCACGCATGCCTCTAAACGGCTTCGACCTTGCATCTTTAAATCGTCTGGTCAGCTCCCAAGGTCTCTAAACGACCTGAGAGGAAGGTCTCTAAATGACCTGGGTCTTTGGCTGAAAAACCGCCTCTGATCTAAAAAAAAAACAACACAACCTCTAAATGGCGAAAATCATGGATAACCATAAAAAGAGGGATTTTTTAATCATCAAAATAAACAAAGCCTCCTCAAAGGAGCACAAGTTCAAACAAAAAAGCCCACTAGGGCATAAACAAGTTCAACAAACAAACCATAAAATGGTTTAAAGGCCTCCCCAGGCACCAAGTTCAAAAGAACAACAAGAAACGAAAGCAGTCAAAGTATCTCTAACAAGTAGGATCAGCTGGTTTATCTTCCGGGGCAGGTTGATTCAAGGGCAGCGGGAACTCCTTCCTAAGCTCCTGAGAACCAAGGTCCAGCTGATCAATCAATTGTGCGCTTGGCCCAGCAGGCAGCGTAACCGAGTCATCGGATATCTGAGGAATATCAATTTTACCCAAGGAAAAATCTGATACCTGGACGATGGCAAGCTCAGCGTCCAACCTCAGCTTCTTAACCTGAATGCTCTTCTTTTCAGCCTCAAAATCATTAATGGTCTGATTGATAATGTCATCAAGAAGAAGAATATTGGATTTACACTCCATAACCTGAGTCTCGGTATCAACCTCGATCTCCTTCTTCTCCCATTTATCCTTTATCCCCGAAAGAATGGCGCGGTACTGTTTGGATATCTCTTTCTTCGCGACCTTTTCAGGTTTCTTCACCATTTCTTTCTGCCTCTTGGCGAGTTTCTTCGAGTCTTCAGTAACCTTCTCAACCTAGACCCTCAAGTCCACTATTTTTTCACTAGCTGAGCGCAAACTAACCTCAGCAGCTCCAGCTCGCCCCTCGGCGACACGGAGATCCACCTTCAAGTCCTCGTTGATTTCTCCAACGCAGAAACCCGAGCTTGAGCCTCCCGAGCGGAATCCTCCCATCTCTTAGCCTAAATAGCTTGGTCCTTAACCTTGCCTTCCAAAAGAGCAACCTCGGCCATCTTCTCCTCATTACGAGCAATTCTCCTCGCCAGCTCGTCAATTTCAGTGACAAGGTCAGTAATAGTCCTAGCTGCCCTCTCCACCTCCTCAAGCTGGGTAGCAGAACGGAGATCTTGCTCAAAAGAGGTAATCAGCTCGTTGGAAGCAGAAACGACCTGGGAAAGAGAAGTAAAAGTTCAGCAAAGAAAAATCACAGAAACGAAAAAAGTAGAGACAACAAAAACTACCTGGCCCATCGCACTTGCGAACTGAATATAGCTCTCGGGCTTCTTCATGTTCCTAAGAGATGGCAAGAAGCAGGACGAAGGCCTAACACGCCTAAAGAGATTTGCAAGCTGGGAGCTATTTTCCACAATTGCCTCAGGTCCGTCAAAATCGAACCTAAAGGCATTTGGAGAAACACCTCCA
The DNA here is from genome assembly GCA_002933935.1 of Eutrema yunnanense. Classification (NCBI taxonomy): domain Eukaryota; kingdom Viridiplantae; phylum Streptophyta; class Magnoliopsida; order Brassicales; family Brassicaceae; genus Eutrema; species Eutrema yunnanense. Next base: position 391,617 of record PKML01019413.1, on the reverse strand, counting down.
CTACCCTAAGAACGAGGTATCGCATACCTCCTTGATGTTTCCTCGCCAACAAAACCATCACCACGAGACCGTTTGGAATGGGATTGCTGATCAGCCGAATGACTTGACTCCTTAAAGGTCACTCTGGGAGTGGACCTTTGAGGACCTTTAGCTCGAGCATCATGTTGGGCAATCTCGGTTTCACCACCTATTGGCAATATGCCACCTCCACCAAGATCAGCTTCGGGCTCACGATGATCATCCTTTTCGACCTCCTCTCGACACGAAATCTCAGCATGAACAGACTTACTAAGAGCCTCTTTAACCCTCTTATCAAGAGCACCAGCTGTCGTCGGGGCAGGGCGCAATCGCATCCTCTCCCTATAAGAAAGGCGCATCGGCTTCTTGGGAGGAATCATCTTGCTAGATTCGGTGGAGCTCTCGCTACGAGTAAGATCAACCTGGGAGGTAGCAAGGGCAGTATCTGGCACCTGGGAACCAGCCAGGGGGTCAATCTCAACGCGGGCTAGATCTTTGGCAACGGCCTCGAGTCTCGGGATAATGGATGGAGCGGGAGCCGGAGCTTGGATTTGAAGCAGAGGAGATGGAGGTGGAGAAACTGCAAAATCAAGTAAAGGGGGGCTAAATAAAGAAACAATTCTTAATCTAAGAAAGATAAAAACATAAGTCCTTCCAAACCTATAAGCTGGCAAGCAGCTGCAACGGACAGTCCGGGAGATCGACGTTCACAAGCTTGCTGAATCCTATCAAGGGAGAAACCCTTCCAGTCGGAACCCTCACCCTTGACAAGGTCGACAAGCCGTTGGACCTCAGCTGTTACTGTCTTCGAAGAATCAATTGACTCTGCACAAAAGAAAAATGGTCACCACAATAGAACAAAATAAAGGGGGGGGCAACAATTAAGAAATCCCCAAAAGGAATGCTCAGGTCAATATCCGAGTTCGCGCTGATCGGTGATCTGAGCCCAGGAGTGTCTAAACACCGACTCGCCTTCAACGGATCTACTGGAAACTCTGAAATAGAACCATTGCTCCCACCATTTGTCATCCCTCACATTGAATCTAAAGACGTATCGATTAACCTTCTCCGGAAAATAGTAGGTCCCACAAATATGAGAATTCCCCTTGACATTGAAGAGCTGGCGAAAGACCTCAGTATCAAAAATAACCCCAGACTCCCTGGAACGTACCCAGAATGCGACAAGGGACCTCATCGCACTGGGCATAAGCTGCGGGAGGGCAAGTCCAAGATCACTAATAATATTAAAGATAGCTGCTGGGATAGGAAAGGTAAGGCGACATCTCAGGAAGAATGCGACCTAACCACACGCATAACCCTCCGGAGGATTCTCCGGGGAGCTATCAGCCGATTGGATAAGCAGATCGCCGATATCAATCCCGCACAAAGAAGAGATATTCACGAGCTCAGCTGCCGAAATTGTACTCTCCGAATGAGAATCAAACAGCTCAACAAGGGGAGGAGGAGCATCCAGCTGAGAAGTAGAAGCCATCGTAGAAAAAAGCAAAAGAAAGTCGAGTCCAAAAAAGAAAAAAAAACTCGATCGTAAACTATGGAAGTTGAGCTTTCACAGAGAAATATCTCGGGTAAAAGTAAAAAAGAAAAGAGGATGAAGACAGTTCAATTAATGGAGTAAAAACAATAATAAGAAGGAGAGAGAAGGGAAAAGATATCATTACCTTGGTAAGTGGGAACTGAGGCGGTGTGGGAAGTTGAAGCAATGAGAACCGCTCATTTATACCCACTCGTCCACTCTTCCTATCACATCCCTCAAAAGTCACGCAAACGTTACAGGATCCCTACAAACTCGCCTTACGAACAAGCTAGAAATCAATTAGAAGCATGGGATTGCGAGATCGTGCCAGTTGGAGGATCAATTAAAATCCCGAGATCGCAGTTCCGCATCCTCAATGATAAATCATTAAAGATGATGGGGGGCAACTGTTGGGCCCAAATCCCACTCCTAAAGTTCAGCTTGATTTAATAGGCCTGGAATCAAGCCCAGCTTACTGAAAGGCCTCAGAGAGTAAGCTCGCAAACTGGGAAAGAGTCGAGTACGCAAGAAGGGGGAGATAGTTGGGAAAAGGAATTCGCAGCAAGCCAGTCAGAGTCATTAAATGCGTTCCCCCCAGAATCAAGCTGAGCATTTAATTGAAGATCACAAATTCATTTCGATGTTTTGAATGAGATTGAGACGTTTGCATCCTAAAAATTGGTATAAGTTCGAAAGTGAACTAATTTGTAAAGAGATCGAATTCTTGGCAATAATAATAATATACATTTTTCTCTCATTTTCCCTAAGTCCATACAACCTGAAAAGGCCAAGGATTGAGATTGTGAGATTCTGCTCTCACAAGAATGAATTGTTGGTTTTGTTACTTTTTCTTCTTCTTTGTTTTCACTTGGTTTTGTTTTTTCATAAAATATCGAAGGTCATATTAATAGCACAACTAATTGTTGATTGAACTTCATATATTTATAATTGATAGATGATTTACGTTTTCCTATAACCAATTGTTATATTTTTTTTTTTTGTTAATGATGACTTTTCTTTTTTCCTACAAGTTAATTTAGTTTATAAGAGTAATCTTCTAATTTTAATTTATTTCACTCTAATCTAAATATGTGGGGTCCATTAATAAATGATTGTATTGATGATGTGGATGGCTTAGAATGAGAGAAAACTCTCTCATTATATAGTAGATTTTTGACCATTAATATTATATTGGGTAAACGATCTATTTTTCACGAAAATGATGCCTACCGAACTATGCATTTTGATAATATCTTTCCACGAAAAAAAAAAAAACATAAATTCTCTGAAAAAAAAAGTTTGAAACTTATATCTCAACCAATATCGGTTTAAACAGTTTATGATCTAAACCAGATACCAAACCATCAAACCACAAAACTAAACCGAACAAAAAATCCAATTCCCTAAACTCGACCCGTATATCCCGTATATCCGACTAAATATCCATTTTCCCCAAATAATTTTATTTTATTTATTTCTTTATTATAATAATAATTTTAAAAAAAACAGAAGAAAAAATAAGAAAAGAAAATTCCTTCTCTTTCCTTTTCATATCTAGATAGACGTCTCCCCAATTCAACCGGCACAAAAAAAAACTGCTTTCGCTCTCTTCTCTCTCCTGCAATGGAGAAGAGTCAGAAGACGATTCAACAAAATCAACGTGATGAGTGATCGCAAATGCAATTTTTGTCACCGATCGTGAAGCAGCGGTTCCAATCTCTCTCCGATGATCGGAATCATCATCTTCATGGTGGTGTTATTCATTGAAGTGCATCTGTATCGTATCTTTTTGGTGTTCTTCTACCGGTTACTAATCCGATTTCTTCAACTCCTTTCGACGGGAGTTTCCTTACAAGGCGGTGTGGAGCAATTTCTTTCTACTATCCACTACGCAGACATCTCCGGCGTGGGCTTCCTCCCATTGCACGATGACATCAATTTAGGTACAAGGGATCTTTGTATGCCAGATTTAAGTATTCCTTAGATTCTATTCATTTTCACGATTTGGTTTGGAGATGTAATTTGGGTATTCGACCCAGGCATCACTAGAATTTGGAGAAATAATGAGAGTACGCCGGTTGAAGGAATAAAACCCTGTAAGATTTGGCGAATTTGTGTCTATGATTTTGCTTTGTTGGGTATAATATTATTATGGGAACAACCACCATGGAATGAACGCGGTTTTGGAGCGGAAGATGTAACCTCATTGTTGTATGGCGACATTCCTACAGTCGTTGAAAATTGGCAATTTCCAGTCTTTTTCTATCGAAAGAATCAATAAATTGGGTTCTATTTTGAAGAATATCTTTAGTTCTTACTTGGAAATGTCTCAATGACATACAACAGGAGAAAAGATGGATCATAGGCAAAGAAAATCGCATCAGATCAAATGCGATTATGAGGAAAGAAAGGATGGATATTTTCTCAGCGAAGAAAATTCGGAAATTCAATTTCGTTGTTTTATTGCTTTGTATGTTTATGTTTATGTATTATTGTTTTTCTGTAATTTGATTTTCATATAAATAAAGATAGATATTAAAAAAAAAAAAGACGTCTCCCAAACTATGCCATATGTATATATTCCCACGAAAATAAAGTTAAAAGACGTAAATCGCCAAAAAAAAAAGGTTCAAAACGTATATCCCATAAATATTGGTTTAAACGGTTTGTGATCTAAACCAAATACCAAACCATCAAACCACAAAACTAAACCGGACAAAAAAACATGATTCCCTATACCCGACTGATATTCGCATATTTTAACTCTTTTTATCATGCATCTCATCTAGTTTTTGTACCTTAATGTGTAGTTTCATAGAGTTTTTCTATAGTTTTGCATTCATAAGTAGAAGCTAATAGATTTTAGATAGGTCCTAGAGAGTTTTGGTACAATTGGAGTGTTTCAGGTGCTTATTGGAGTCTAGGGGAAGATCATGGACTAGGAGGAACGTACCCGTAGCAAACGGAGATGATCAAAAGGGCGAAGAAGAAATCAGAGTGTCGCAGCGGTCAGACCACAGCGGTCAAGGCTCCACCGCTGCGCTTTCAGGACTCGCTGCGGATCCATCCGGAGCAAAAACCAGGCGTTTCACAGCGGTCATGCAGCGGTATGAGCTGACCGCTGTGAATCCTCGCGGACACAAAAATTGTCGGGTCAAACCCGGTTTGTCCCGGGTTGACCCGACCCGACCTGTGTTTACTTAAGCAAATTAAGCCTAATTATTGACTAACTCTTGTTTTTAGACTTAAACAAAAACGTGTTTTAGAGCTTTGAAGGAGATTGTAAGAGATTCTTGAGTGATTTATGCAAGTTCTTGTTGGATTATTTCTTCTATCTATTTTCTTATCATCTTTTATGATTCTCAACACTTCCTTTATGGGATTTGTGGAGAAAACCATGTGTTGTGAGTAGTTTTCTAGGGTTCTTGGGTGAAGTAGGTTTAGGTAATTTTAGTGTGAATCAATGATGTTAGGG
>PKML01019413.1:359805-377224 GCA_002933935.1 Eutrema yunnanense | reverse complement strand
GAGAAGTTAGAGTGGATTAAGAAGTTTGTTCTTGCAACATGTTATCATTTTCTAAGGACATCATGGTGAATGCTTTGCTAGCTTCTTTTGATTTGAGCTCCCGCCTTCAATCATTTTCTCCAACTTGTTTATGTTTGTTTGCTTGAGGACAAACAAAAGGCAAGTCCGGGGGAATTGATATTCGCATATTTTAACTCTTTTTATCATGCATCTCATCTAGTTTTTGTACCTTAATGTGTAGTTTCATAGAGTTTTTCTATAGTTTTGCATTCATAAGTAGAAGTTAATAGATTTTAGATAGGTCCTAGAGAGTTTTGGTACAATTGGAGTGTTTCATGTGCTTATTGGAGTCTAGGGGAAGATCATGGACTAGGAGGAACATACCCGTAGCAAACGGAGATGATCAAAAGGGCGAAGAAGAAATCAGAGTGTCGCAGCGGTCAGACCACAGCGGTCAAGGCTCCACCGCTGCGCTTTCAGGACTCGCAGCGGCCAGCACACAGCGGTATAGGGAGACCGCTGCGGATCCATCCGGAGCAAAAACCAGGCGTTTCACAGCGGTCATGCAGCGGTATGAGCTGACCGCTGTGAACCCTCGCGGACACAAAAATTGTCGGGTCATACCCGGTTTGTCCCGGGTTGACCCGACCCGACCTGTGTTTACTTAAGCAAATTAAGCCTAATTATTGACTAACTCTTGTTTTTAGACTTAAACAAAAACGTGTTTTAGAGCTTTGAAGGAGATTGTAAGAGATTCTTGAGTGATTTATGCAAGTTCTTGTTGGATTATTTCTTCTATCTATTTTCTTATCATCTTTTATGATTCTCAACACTTCCTTTATGGGATTTGTGGAGAAAACCATGTGTTGTGAGTAGTTTTCTAGGGTTCTTGGGTGAAGTAGGTTTAGGTAATTTTAGTGTGAATCAATGATGTTAGGGCTTTGATTATTAATGATCCTTCCTTGTTTAGTGAGTTTAATGCTAAATCATCCATGATCAAGTTGATTTAGATCATAAGGAATTTCTCGCCCGGAAGGTGTTCGATGAAATTCTCCAATGAACTAATCAAGGGATATTTTATTCTTAGCCTATGGAAATAGTTGTCTAAGGTGTTTATTGATTAAATGATCTTGTTTCTAATGCTTGAAAGTTATTAAATCACAAATGAGAATTTGTTCTTGATTTAGTAATTTCCAAAGGGACTAATTCCAAGGAATTGGATTAGTCTTGTTAAATGATCATAGTCTAAGGATTAGCATTGCTTGAGTTTATTGGCATCATTGTGAACCACTAAAGTTACCAACAATCGCATACTTCACCCTTGAATTCGTTTTTTAGTACTTTCTTTAAACCGTAATTTGCATTCTTGTTTAAGTTACTATCTTTGCTTTAGTTGAAAATAGTTTGCTTTCAATATCTTTTAGGTTGCTACAAAACCAATTCTTGAGCTGCTTAGATTAAGAAGTTTTATGTATTCTTGGTTTTTAATCTCAACCCATTATGGATTGATACCTCAAATACTAAAATGACATGAGTAGGATTTGAGTAATTGATAGCGAAAATCTTACTATCACCGACCCGATTATCCGTCTAAATATCCATTTCTCCCAAATAATTTTTTTTTTTATTATAATAATAATTTAAAACAAAAAATCAGAAGAAGAAAAAAAATTCTTTCTCTTTCCTTTTCAGATCGTCTTTGGTGACCACCATCGAACCTTCACCATCTAACATCGATTCTTCACCAAATTATGACAAGCTTCTCCTGAACTGATTCGCGAAATCCAGGTACCTATTGATAACGATTCTTGTCAAGAAGCTTTTAGAGGTTGTAAGAAGGTTTCTTGTATATTACGATAGAGAGGCAATGCCTTATATACAATATATAAGATTAACCTAGGTGTTATGTTCACCGTAATTACAAATGTGGGAAAGGCCCAATTATGGCCTAATACCCCCCCCCCCCCTCAAGGTGGAGTGTGAAGATTACATACACCCGGCTTGAAAAGAAAATCTTCAAACTCTTTGCGACCCAGAGATTTAGTCATAATATATGCAAGTTGTGCCTTGGTAAAAACATGGATAGTAGTGATGACTCCACGAATGATTTCATCACGGATAAAATGGCAGTCCAAACCAACATGTTTCGTCCGAGCATGATAAACAGGATTCGCGGCCAGCTTGATAGCAGATTTACTATCCGAATGTAACGGAATGGGATAGTCACAAGGGATACCGAGAGCTGGAAGTAATTGCCGTAACCAGAGAAGTTCCTGAACCGTGTCAGCCATGGCTCGATACTCGGCTTCAGCGGAAGAGCGAGAGACGACGTCATGCTTCCTTGTCTTCCATGAGATAGGAGAGCCCCTCCAAGTTGAATGAACCAGCCCGTGAGAGAACGACGAGTAATAGGGCAGGATGCCCAATCGAAGTCACACCAAGCAGAGATAGCAAGCTTCGCATTCGATCGAAGGAGTATACCTTGGCCCTGACTCTGTTTTAGATAACGTACAACACGAAGCGCCGCATCCCAATGTTCTGATTTCGGTTGAGTCATGAACTGAGAGAGAATGTGAATGGCATAAGATAATTCGGGACGAGTCGTACCGAGGTAGATGAGACGTCCAACAAGTCGGCGATAGCAACTCGGATTAGGAAGATCAGTACCCTTCGCCAAAGCAAGTTTATGATTCTGTTCGAGGGGATGAGAAGTCGGCTTAACCCCAAGAAGACCAGCTCCAGCTAGCCCTGGGCATTCGGGTCTTCGGGTCGGGTCGGGTCGGGTAATTCGGGTTTCGGGTCTTTCGGGTAGGGAAGAATTGGACCCATACGGGTCCTGGGAAAATTTTGGTTCAGGTCGGTTTGGGTCTTCTCGGGTTCGGGTCGGGTCTGCGATTTATAATTAGAACCGATTAGGAATCGAAAATTGTTTCGGGTTCGGTTCGGGTTTATACCCGAAACCCGAATTAAAGTATAATCAGCAAAAAAAAAGACAAAAAACTCGTGAGCTTGAGCACCAAAACTCATTTTTTCTGTCTTTCTCTCTCACAAGTTGACGATTGGTTAGGTTGGATTAAAAATAAAAATAAAAAAAATAAAAACCATATGTCTGTTCGGGTCTTTCGGGTACCCGAACTGAAACCCGAATCAAATTTGAAGAGGAACCATTCAGTTTATTGTTAAGAACCGAACCCGAACCGAACCGAACCCGAACCGAACCGTGTTTTTCGGGCCGGGTCGGTTCGGGTCCGGTCGGGTCGGGTTTTATGCACATGGCTAACTTCAGCTATGATTTCAAGAGCGTATTTACGTTGGCATAAATACATTCCTTTGGGGCCTCTAGTGACCTCAATACCCAAGAAATAGCACAGGAATCCGAGATCTTTCATGTGAAAACAAGAGCTCATATACTGTTTAAATTCGGTGATCACACCCACGAAGCTACCTGTAATAATCAAGTTGTCGACGTAAACAAGGACGTGAATACGAACATAATCCTTCTCAAGAGTGAACAGAGAGTAGTCAGACATGTTTTGTTCAAAACCGTAATCGATTAAAGCGGAGGCAAGCTTTGCGTACCAACACCGAGGGGCTTGCTTTAAACCAAAAAGAGATTTACGCAATCGACAAACCTTGGTTTTATCATCCGTCTGAAAGCCCGGAGGGAATTGCATATAGACTTCTTCATCGAGATCTCCATGTAAGAAAGCATTATGGACATCCATTTGATGCACTTCCTAGTCAAGAGAACGACTTGTTGAAGAAAAGTGCGGACAGTGACCATCTTAGCCACATGGGAAAATGTTTCATCATAATCGATTCCCTCTGTTTGATTGTTTCCGAGAACGACTAGACGCGCCTTGTAGCGTTCTACCGACCCATCAGATTTCAACTTAATTCGAAACACCCATTTACAACCAAGAGCAGTCTTGCCATGAGGTAGAGCTTCAACTGTCCAAGTGCCTAAATCGTCAAGAGAAACAATTTCATCTTGAGCCGCAAATCTCCATTTTTCAGCCTGAATTGCTTCCTTGTAGATTCGAGGTTCAATGGCTGTTGTCATAGCCATGATATATATTTGATAATGCTCTGAAAATCACGAGCTCGAGATGTAGTCATCCAGCGGATATGGATTTGCGGAAATAGATGGTTCCTGAAGTAATGAAGCGACGAAATCAGCCAATTTAACGGGTCGTTGCTTCTTGCGACAACCGCGGCCAAGCACCTCGGGATCGTTTTCAGGAGAGATATTCGGAATAATGGAATTTTCAGGGAGACTAATTGCAGGTGGGGCGATATCGATAGTAGAAGGATCGTTGCCCACATCCTCATCGAAAATGTCAGCAACGACATCGTCATTAGTTGCAGCGAATTCATCATCACGTAAAACCTCGGCCTGTGTAGAAGTGAAAACATGATGAGTTACTCGATTTTGCTGAGCAATCTCGTCATCGTCGATGTCGTGAAGAGCAGCAGACGTGGAGAGCTCGGACGGTAAGGGAGATAGACTTCTCGATACTGGAAAAAAGAACTCGGTTTCCATGAAGATAACATCCTGAGAAATGGAGACCGCACCAGTGTCGATGTTATAGACACGCCATCCTTTCTTTGCAAAGGGGTAACCGAGAAAGATGGATTTGTTGCTACGACTCTCGAATTTGTCACCGCCATGCTTCTGATTATGAACATAGCAAACGCAGCCAAAAACCCGGATATGAAACATCGGAGGAGCACGCTTATAAATCAACTCAAATGGTGTTTTTCCTTGAAGCAAGGGTGTTGGAGTTCGATTTATAAGATATGCAGCCGTGAGAGCACAATAACCCCAAAATTCGATTGAAAGACTAGCTTGAAAACAAAGTGCGCGAGCAACATTAAGGATGTGACGATGCTTACGCTCAACTCGACCGTTCTGTTGAGGCGTCCCAACACAAGATGTTTCATGGACAATACCTTGTTTTGCAAAAAAAATCGATAAAGCCAAGAATTCAGAGCCATTGTCGCTTCTTATAGTATTGATTTGACATGCGAACTGCCTTTCAACAAGATGAATAAAATTTTGGAGATGTGTCGGAGCCTCTTGTTTGGATTTCAAAAGATAAATCCACACAGCTCATGATTAATCATCAACCAGCGTTAAGAAATATCGAGATCCACAAAGTGCAGGAGTTCTATACGGACCCCAAAGATCAACATGAACCATTTCAAATGCAAAACTTGTCTTATTGCTACTCAATGGAAAAGGATCCATTGTCTGTTTAGCGCGGATACAAATTTCACACGCCTTTGAATCAAAATCACTAGTACTAAAATCCGAAAACTGCAACATCATTAAAGCCTTCGAGGTGGGATGTCCCAAACGTTGATGCCAAAGATGAATCGATGTTGAATCAGATCCTTGCATCGTCGCTGCCACCTCCACTCCACGAAAAAATAGAGCCCATTTTGTTGCTCAGCCACTCCAATCCGCATCAGTGTGATGCGATCCTGGATAACACAAACTTTGTCAGTGATTTGAAAGACACATCGACGATCTCTAGTCAACTGAGAAACGAATATAAGATGACATTGAAGTCCATCGACAAAATACACATTGCGTAGACTCAGAGAGGATCCCAACTGAACTCGACCAAATTTAGTAGAAGTAGTAAATCGACCGTCAGGCAACTTAATCAAAATCGGTGCCATTTCACAGACATCGAACAAAAAATCAAGAGTTCATGTCATATGATTCGAAGCACCTGTATCAACAATCCATGATTCGAGAAAGTACGTACCGTTGAGACGATCAGCGGGAGTTGGTTTTCTCTCATCAAGGAGATGAACCAAAGTTTTCCACAGTGCATCGCTAAGACCACTGATTCCCATTCGATATTCGAAGGTTAAGGCTGTGGGATGAATCGACGGGTTTGAAAAAAGAGACGATGCAGAAACAGAGTTTGCTTGAGCGGAACCGCGACCAGCACCACTCTGTGGAGTTTTTGTCGGATTCATGGCTGAATTTTGCGAACCTCGACTCATTCCAGCAGGAGCTGAATTGCCGCGCCACATATTTCCGCCGGAACAGTTTCTTTTGCTTTCATCAAACCACGGTGGGTATCCAATTAGTCGAAAACAATTTTCGGAGAGATGACCAGCACGACCACAGTGTGTGCACATACAATTGTCACATAAGCCCTTAGCTTCGTTGTAGTTTCGCGGTTTATGAGTAGTTTAAACCGCAAAGCTAACGCCATTTGTTTGTTCCTCATTCATACGGCCAAGATTTTTTGATTCTTCATCTTGGATTAGGGTGTTGTAAGCTTCTTCAAGTGATGGTAGTGGGACACGGGAAAGAAGCGAGGATTTAACAGCACCATACACAGTCTCATCTAATCCCATGAGAAACTGATGTAGCTTATCCTCTTCTCGTTCTTTTTGAACTTCCTCCATTGTCTTAACTTTTTGATAATCGGACAAATTTCTCCATAGCTTATCAGATTGCCGTAATACTTCTCAATAGCAGTTCCCTTTTGACGACAATTAGCCAATTCGGCTTTCAATCTATGCACTCGTTGTCCGTTCTTCACACCAAAACGTTTTTGAAGATGAATCCACAGCTCATTGCAATCTGTGATATGCATGATAGAATCAGATACAGTCTCGTCGATTGTCAATTTCATCCAGGAGATGATAAGGGCGTTGTTAGCAGTCTAATCTTCAAAGTCGGGATCTGTTTCGTCGGGCTGTTGTATTGAGCCGTTGACAAAACCAAAATTTTTCCGTGCTTTGAGTGCTAAGCAAAGGTTGGTATACCATTCATCATAGTTTGGTCCTCGCAACGTTGGCTTAGAGATTAACGTTCCAGGGTTGTCTCCAGAAGTCAGATCGTACGGAGAAATCGTACGACGAGTCTCAGCACACGGTGAGGCCATTGATGCAATCAAGGCGGCGGAAGGGGTGGTCATCGTGACGAATAGCTTTAAGAAAAGTAACTGAGATCCTTTGTGTAAACGAAGTAGGACGAAGGATCGAGAACTGAAAAAATTATTTTTATATGCGGAAACGAAGTGGGAAACACGATCGAGAACTTCAAATCCTTTTGTATTTGGATCGAAGCTCTGATACCATGTCAAGAAGCCTTTAGAGGTTGTAAGAAGGTTTCTTGTATATTACGATAGAGAGGCAATGCCTTATATACAATACATAAGATTAACCTAGGTGTTATGTTCACCATAATTAAAAATGCGGGAAAAGCCCAATTATGGCCCTGTGGATAATTTCGTTTACATATCGAACCCAATTTACTCGAACGAAGCAACAAGTAAACCAACCAACCACGCCTTTTGAAACACCTGAGTCGTCACCGTCGCGGCTCGAGACCAGAGAGTATTCTTCTTCCGACGAGGAAGATAACGACATAAACGAAGATTCGACGCCGACGTTGACTTCTAAATACTTGTTTCTTTTTCGTTTGATTTGTTTCCTCTTCTCTGGGTCCTTAATTCTATTACCAATGATTTAAGAAATGTTGTTTATAATCCTAACCTGTAAAACCCATCAAGCGTTCTCAGAGAACCAACAATCGGACCCAGAAATCTGATTGATTAAGAAAAACTGAGATTCTACTCCGGTCGAAACCCATAAAGAAAAAAAAATGAAATTGGCATGTTTGCCAACATAATACCTAATTTCAAACATAGCCCTTTCATTAGAACATCATAATCAAGCTAATAAAACTGAATCCAAATCCTTCGGAAATGGAGAAGAATTTCAAGCTCTCATTCCAAGCTCTGACACAAGAACTTCCATCACCCCAAGTGAATACTCCACTTCCTTGATTCCATTTTTCCACTGAGCTTTGTATCGAGCAAATTCACGAATTGATGGTGAAGGAGACGAAGAAAACAATAGGGGAGGAAGAAGAAGAATTGTCGGGTCGTTTTTTGGGTCAGGTCGGTTTTTCGGGTCAGGTTTAATTTCGGTTTAGTATCAAATTGAAGTGGTTAATGGTTGATTGGTTGATTGGTAAAGAGTAAATGTGGGGATATAAATTTTGAACTTTTTTTGGGGAGGGATTTGCATCTTTAACTTTCTTTCGTGTGGATATATACATAAGGTATAGTTTGAGAGACATCTGGCTAGATAAAATAATTTTCGTGGGGAAATAGATCGTTTATCATATTATTGTTGAATAGTTTATGAACTAACGAGGAAAATATTCAGAATGTGAGAAGACTTAATTGGTTGTAAAGTCACGTATTCTAATTTTCATTAGCATATTAGCATTTTTTGAAAGTGTATTAGAAAGTAACACTTTTAAAAAAATCATGTACCGTCCATTATCATACATGCATCTGATTGCTACATCGTGTACCGTCCATTATCGTACACGTCATACTGTTCAAAAATATTTTTGGGTTGAACAGTAGTAAAAAGTGCTACTTTCTACTAAGGTTTTCAAAAGTGCTCACGAAAGCTAGAATAAATGACCGCTCATGCAAAAATCCATGTGAGAATAGAGGTTTACTACCCAAAACAAAGACATATTTGCAAATGTTAGCACTTCATTAAACTTTTTTTATAAATTTAGTACTTAATTTTTTTTGTCTTTTAGTGTATAAATGACGAAAATACCATTTCTTCTGTCTATCCATGTACCGTTCACAAGCGTACATATCGTAGTGTACGGGAGCTAAATTGTCATTAATAGTAACAAAAGTGATAAAAAAATTATGAACAGTAATTTAAGTGCGAAAAAACTATCAAAAATTTAGAAAATTCTAATTCTTGCAAAACACCATTGTTAATTAAAATTTTAAACTGATGAGAAAATGTGTTTGAAGCCATTTAGAACAAAATGGCATACAATATTTTGTATAGACGAAGAGAGAACATGTGTGTGAGGGATGATGGAATGTGGGAAGTTATGTTTATGCGAATTACTTACGCGGATCTTCTCATAGATGATTTTGACGGAGCGTCGTTCATTTATGGCATTTGGACTGATAACCAAAAATCATCTCAAACAATTGTACCACCTGATTCGCTAAATCCTTATTTGTTTTGATTGAACCATTTTCACTATTCAAAGCCTTGATTCCCACCGTCTCCATTGCTCTTGTGTATTGAAGCACAAGCTCTTCGAACACTTTTTCTAAAAAATGACAGAACTGTTTTGAACCATGTGCAAATCATTCTTTAAAAATATTAAATTTGTGGAATCTTTTTTGTCCAATGGTTGATCAAATAGTTCATTAATATTTCTATATCAGGAGGTATGAGTTTCGATTCTCAGAGAATATAATATCTACGGATTAATGGAGGCAAACTTACAGGAAATCTCCAACGTGGTGCAAAAAGAACCGTTCATCGTAGTCATGAATTTTTGTGGATCGGAAAAAATTATCCGTTATTGAATTATCTTGTAATAGTTCTCGTAATTTATTCGTAAATATTAAAAAATATATATTAAATTTACAATTTTTTAAAAATGGAGAACAAAATATGGTTCTTCCTATTGTACGTGTCAACTGTCTTTTAATTTATCACTAGATGAAACCCCGCGTATACACGCGGATTTCTTTTTTAAAATAATCCTAATAATTTTATGATTTCATAAATTAATAAGTAGATAAATAAACAATTTTAGCATCCCTTTATACAGAATTTAATACTGGAAAAAGTTANTGCTGCTTGTCGAGAGTTTGGAAAATCTCATCTTGAGATATTTAGCTTTCGACCACGGGAAAAGAAGCTGAAATAGTAGGAGTTTACCTTATAGCAGGACACTCGCCCGTTGACAACTCTTTCTTAGGTTACTAATCGGTGACTTGCTTCGCCCAGGGGAATCTATACTGTTTCATCCCTGTTGGTTCAGGCCTCCTCTTCCATCCCGTGTTTTACTTACATTCAAATTGAGTGCTTTTTTTTGTCTCCACTTGAGTCTTAGTTACTGGTAGCAATTTCATGACATTGCCCCACTGTAACTGGACAGCCAAATCGTACATCCTAAATATTATCCCGTACCTGAACGAATCATCCATGTTCGCAGGTCGGTAATATGTACGGATAAAGATCGGCACATCCATAAAGACTTCAAGCTCTATACTGGCACTAAGCCTTAGCATACAATTCCATCTTTGATACTACAGATAAAGCTTCATCCACCCATGGTACAGAGTGTATTCATTGAATACTTCCATACCTGGATAGGCGAACACCTCACTAGGAGGAAGTCTCGACTGAAAGAAGAGGAGGAAGGATAGGATCTTTCGGAGTATAGTGCTCCAAAAGAGTCCAAATTATCCTACCCTCCACATGAGGGTGCAATGGAGCACCTAACACCGTGGATAACCCAATACGCAAGCTACTTTTATTTGAGGATCCTCATCACCATCAGCCTCTTGACATAACGTTTGTGTCGAAGAGACGAAGGTTCCCGCGGTTCAGAATGAGCTTCTGCGCCGGAAGCCCCCGAATCTTACTCAGTGGGCATCATAAAGAGCTCTAAAGGGGAGGAGAGGACCGGAAAATAATGAGTCAAGCCTGAAAAGAAAGTCGAACCGCGAAGGCAAGTATCCTCGCCCCCGCGATGGGAACTTTCAATAAAGCACAGTAGAGTGCTTTACCTACCAGAGGTATCTATAGAATGAAAGAATCATTTTATGCTTCCTTGGCCATGTACAACATGGATTAGCATTATGTCATTCCTACAATTCCTACAAGTGATCCACCTTCCAGTATTTGAAGGAGAGGACTTCGATATATTATATAATATGTTTCTTTCCATTCCTCGTGAGCCACTTATTTCTCCGAAACAAGAGATCAAAGTGATTTTCCTCCTTTTTCCCAATAAGTCGACGGCCTTACACCATTGGGATACTTCGAATAAACTAGCGTACATATAGGATACACCAGTGCTAAAACCTTTTCTCAAGAGATCTTCCAAACTGTTGGGGTCCTTGCTCCGGATGGTCTTCCCCCGGTGTGAAAGCAGTTGGTTCCGTAGTTTTAGAATTCTGCTGATCCCAAGTACTCCATCTCCATCATTGCATATGAAAATATAGAAAGTAAAGAAGAAAAGGCATAACCAGAAGAATTGTGAAAAATAAGTGAATTTATCCAGTTGAGGCATGATTAGATTAATTGATTTCAACAAAATGATTCCCTCCAGACAGCTTCACTCCGTCAAGCCTCTAGGAGTAGTGAAGAACTATAGAAAGTTGTGGTTGGTTGTTGACCAACAAAAGCATGGGAGAAAACCAAGAAAAAGGGGGCATAGAGATTTCTTCTCTTATGAGATTGATAGTTTGATCCCGTAAGCAGCCCTCTTCTTATATACGTATTATTGGCTGCTGCACTTCTGTCACTGACTCAGTAGAGGTCCAACGGAACTCGTTTTAATAGAAAGGAGAGGTATTTCTTACTCGAGCATTTAATAGCTTGCGAGAGGCAAGGCGAAAAGGAAGGGCTTTAGCTAGCTTTCTTTGGTCTTGAACTCGCTCCCCGCTCGAGAATGAATGTTGGAAACTCTTCGATGACATGTTCCTTTGAGTGCACGATTCCTTAGCTGTGCCTGTTTGGTACCGAGCTCTTTTAGGGCCTTTCTTTATCCGTTCACGCTAAGCTAAAAGGTAGTGAGTGGAGTCAGGCACAAAGCGATCCTCAGCAGCCGAAAGAAGCCTTGTTCGGTCTCCTGTCCCTCTGGATTACCTGCACGGAGAGGAAGACTTTCGGATTAGCAACACTTTCGTAGGAAAAAAACAAACACTCAAAGTTCCTGTCCGGCAAGCAACACCTGCTTTGTTGGTTTTCTTTGGAAGGTTCCGGTCCCTAAGATTCACTGGCTTACCTACCCGGCAAGCAACTCCTTGCCTTGGCTCTCTCTTTGCGTACCGGGACCTAGAGCTGCTTCCTTCCCTTCCTTTTCTCTCTAGGATTCAAAAAGTGATGCGTTTGCTTGGCTTGATTCGCTCGCAAACAATGATTGAGGGAAGAAAGCAAGGAAAGCCAGGCAAGACAAACCTTAACTCGGAATAGACAGGTGAAAGAACTCGCTATCATGGTTAACAGTCACACCAATATTCCCAAGGGAGGATACGGAGGGAGGATTGTTTGAATAGAAAGGACAGATGACCGATTGATCGAAAAATAGTTAGATAAGAAGATTCTCATTCCAGTTAGAAATCGGATCAATAAATCACCGCCCAAATACGCTTTGCCATGAGTGGATCAGGTCCTTTAAGGCGATCCCGCGAAGTAGGTAAACGGTGCCTAAGATCTTATCTGACTACTGGAATTGAAACCTTCTTTTCATGATTGTGCTTTGCTTAACACATGTAATCAAAGTGAGATCATCCAACGTAGAGAGAAACATCTTGCGGGCAGTCTCGATCGACTTCTTTGTACTATACATAAACCAAACCCGACTCCCTTGATCAATTTCCATGGGTGAAGCTTCTAGGAAAGAGCCAGGAAAATGCCGATATCCGACCAGTCTAAACTCCTAACCTCTTCTCTTTTTGGCGAAAGGATCAAAAACAGCCAGCCATTTGAATCGATAAAACACAATTTGGACGATTCTGAATGTCTCCTTATAAGGGAAAGAGTACGTCCGGTAACCGAAGAAAGTAGGCCGGTCCGAACCCCGGGAACCAGAGATCTATTAGTGACATTAGTGCAAGATGCGCTTTTGCTAAGGAGAATGCCTACCTTGTTTAAGTGTAAGCGGGCTATACAGAAGTAGCAAAGTCTGAGTAGTCAGCTGACTTACGAGTACCAGCAGCACTGACGGTTACGCTTTCTTAAAATGACCCTCTACACCACAATTCCAACAAGCCCTTTTCTTTGTCAAGCATCTAAATGGGTTGGCTTCTAGAGCCAGAATTACCTTTGAGAGTTGCCTATCTTCGTATCACTGAACTGACTTCCTTTATTTCTTCCTTTCCTGATGATGATGAAAAGGCTCGTTAAGAGACGTCTGAAAGCCTGATCTTTTTTGATATCACGACTATTGCTTCACTGGGAAATCAAGAATTTGACCTCGTCTTCGTCAAGACTAGTGCCTGCTGCTTGCATGGGACTGGAAGAATATCTAATACTATTACCTATACCTAATCGATTCACACGGTAAATCCATGCAGGAATGGATGATTACGCCAAACAAATCTAGTTCGAAATAACAGCCTTAGCTATACGAGAAGAAAATGGATAATAGGATTTTCGTACATATTTTTGATTCAAAGGCGAAAAACGCATTTTATAGCAACCCGTAAAAGAACACCGTTCGCCAATTCCAATTTCCCTTTTTAGATCGGCCGAAAGCGCAAAAGAGCGCACTCCAGGCTAGGCTGCCAATTGCTATTCAAGCATCTCAAACCAACTCTATCTATAACGATTGCTATTTCATCTCTATAAAGAGGAACTTCTGCTAAAGGAACTGGTGATCCCTAGCTTGAGATTCAAACTCCGGAAGCCGACCTGCCAACATACATTGTGGGAGAAGACTCTTCCCCATCATCAGCCAATTAAGCGGCAACCTTCAAAATGGGTAAGGTTTGCCAGCATCAAGCTCTAAGGATGGGTATTCTGTACCAGCTCGAATCCTTATAGCAGACGGCCGTAAGTTGCATCTTGAGTCTTAAGAATTGGAAGTGAAGACTCCCTTAGCGGTCCGGTACCCTATACATTGACCGGCTTGGCGCGCAAAAGAACAAAAGAGAGAGCCTTGAAAAAAAACTTAATGAAAAAAAATCAACAGGGTCTACTAATTCTTATACAACGGATTCTGGTTAGACAGGAAGTGAAATGGTTACAGGGAAGAGCAGCACTTCTAAGGAAAGGAATCGGAATTGACTGATAGCCAATGCTAACAAGCAATGGAAGAGATATTCAAAAAAATGAATACGGGGAAGTCTATTCAATACCTTACGGTTCAAAGTCAAGGTAAACTATTCCATCCGAAAGCCCAGTAAATGAAATTCAATAATAGTCGCAGCTGAGGAATTTACTTACGAAAGCGGCAGATGATTGCTTTGATTGGCCTGCTGTATCAGTTTATTCAACTACTTCCTCCATACCGTAGTGGACTTCCTTCATTTCCATCAGATGTAGGAGCAGCGGAAAGGGCTGCTTTAGAAGCTTCAATAGTTCCCTCATCAACGGATGGTTTAGCCGCCAGGTGAAAGGGATGTCAAATAGAAGGCAAGCAGGCGTAGAAGGCTTCGATAGCCCTAGCTGAAAAGTCAAGCTGCGGTAGAGGGTGTAAAGTAAATAGTTCCAGCTGGGCTTGGCAATTATCTAGCCGAAGTAGAAGGTGAAACGGGATCAAATCCTGGTCATTCTATAGTTGCAGGATCCGTAAATGAATTGAAAGAATATCAATGAAAGGCCGAGATGTAGCCTGTGCGGAGCAAGCCGAAACTGGGTGAGATGAAGAAAATGTCGACACCGATGAAATTTGTTTGAGAACGTAAACAGCGGAAGAAGTGACTCTCAATCCGATCTAGCAAGAAATGCTCTACCAATAAAAGCGAGAGAGCTCATTGGCCATCTTCCATCCGCCTTACTTAGATAGTAGGGACTAGTACGAGACTCCGAACCACTCTTGGGATTTGCGTTTGAGAGGGGATTTTCGGTATGGTGTTTATGATGTCCTTCCAACGTGGATTCTGGAATGTAACTCATGAGCAGCTCCCATTTCTCGCAGTCCAAGACTGTGCCGGTGTCCCTGTCAGCTAGTGAAGTCTGTTTCCGGGAGTAGGCTTTGCCTAGGAGGACAACTCTCTACTGTTCACATAGGAGTTCTACTGTTCACCTACATCCTACCCTTATAATGTCTTTCATTCATGTTTTACCTTTTTATCTGTATGTTATCTATTATAGCTTGTTATTGTTTCTGTTGAATGTTACTAACCTTATCGTTATTAGTTGTTTGAGATATGTTGTTATCCCTCTCCCTATCTCCTTCCGAGTCGGGTTCGCTGATGGAATGTGCTACGGTACGTCGCTGTTGTTGTGATCTGTGCTCTATCCCTAGTGTTGTTATCTGCNCAACGGATGGTTTAGCCGCCAGGTGAAAGGGATGTCAAATAGAAGGCAAGCAGGCGTAGAAGGCTTCGATAGCCCTAGCTGAAAAGTCAAGCTGCGGTAGAGGGTGTAAAGTAAATAGTTCCAGCTGGGCTTGGCAATTATCTAGCCGAAGTAGAAGGTGAAACGGGATCAAATCCTGGTCATTCTATAGTTGCAGGATCCGTAAATGAATTGAAAGAATATCAATGAAAGGCCGAGATGTAGCCTGTGCGGAGCAAGCCGGAACTGGGTGAGATGAAGAAAATGTCGACACCGATGAAATTTGTTTGAAAACGTAAACAGCGGAAGAAGTGACTCTCAATCCGATCTAGCAAGAAATGCTCTACCAATAAAAGCGAGAGAGCTCATTGGCCATCTTCCATCCGCCTTACTTAGATAGTAGGGACTAGTACGAGACTCCGAACCACTCTTGGGATTTGCGTTTGAGAGGGGATTTTCGGTATGGTGTTTATGATGTCCTTCCAACGTGGATTCTGGAATGTAACTCATGAGCAGCTCCCATTTCTCGCAGTCCAAGACTGTGTCGGTGTCCCTGTCAGCTAGTGAAGTCTGTTTCCGGGAGTAGGCTTTGCCTAGGAGGACAACTCTCTACTGTTCACATAGGAGTTCTACTGTTCACCTACATCCTACCCTTATAATGTCTTTCATTCATGTTTTACCTTTTTATCTGTATGTTATCTATCATAGCTTGTTATTGTTTCTGTTGAATGTTACTAACCTTATCGTTATTAGCTGTTTGAGATCTGTTGTTATCCCTCTCCCTATCTCCTTCCGAGTCGGGTTCGCTGATGGAATGTGCTACGGTACGTCGCTGTTGTTGTGATCTGTGCTCTATCCCTAGTGTTGTTATCTGCCCCAGTATGGTCAGTCCAAAAGGCATGACAAGAAACTCATAGTGATCTTCGTGAGTTCGATAGCCAGACCATAATATCGAGCTAGCAGCTTAAGAAGCAAAGGTTTGGACAGTGGTATAGGTGGTGAAAGTGACAACAGATGCTGCAGCCGCTTCAGAACTGATGCTAAATGACGGACAAAGCGACTCCGCTACGGCATAGGAGAAGAGGCCCACGCACGTTGAAGTAGGTGTCTAGGTGGAAAAGGAGAATCAAAAATAGCCATGCGGTTAGCGGTTAGAGTAAGATGATATAATTCATTACCTTATGGTGTATACTTACAGAGCTACGATCAAGAAGAAAGTAGCTTAAGACTATTCCCCTTATAGGTTATAGGCATGCTTCACAACTGCTATGATATTTTAGGGCTTCGGTACGGTAGAGGCTTCCCTATAGCTTTCCTTAGATGCGGGCTGGAAGGTCAGCTAGTTAATCAATTGTGCCAATCCTTCTTCTCTCTTTGACGACCGATAAAGAAGAAAAGCAAATACCTATTGTGGGATGTAGTACTCAATCTGATATCAGTACTTTCCGGGGGTGCAAAAGCAGATTCTCGAAATGCCATTCCCCTACCTCTTTTAACTGCTGCTGCTATCAGAGGTTTCTGGTACGGAAGCGGATTAGCTGATATGTCTTATTCCAGTGCAAGCGCTTGTGAGTTCCCTAGGTTACCAATGGGTGAGTGGAGGAACCCCTGGGAAAGCATCTTGATCAGATATAGACGAATTCGCCAGATAGGCAGACACCCAATGTAAAGATGAGTGCTGTTCAATTATTTGAGTTCAGTCTAATTTTTGACCTAACAAGAGCAACGGAATCACGCTCTGTAGGATTTGAACCTACGACATTGGGTTTTGGAGACCCACGTTCTACCGAACTGAACTAAGAGCGCTTTCTTATCACAATTGATAAGACTGTAAAGACGAGGATTCTTTTTTTTTTTTATAACCCCAATAAATTTTCCACGCCTATACTATCATATATAATATGATAAATTGAAAGATTATCTATGTCCAATTTGAATCGATCTCAAATTGATCCCTCCTTACTGCTCAGAGGAGAAAGAATAGGTAGGGATGACAGGAGAAGTCTCAGATGATCCTATCATTTGAGGATTCGAACCTGTGACATTTTTGACTCAAAACAAAGGCGCTACCAAGCTGCGCTACATCCCTTTCAATTGGTTTACGGTCTCATTGTAGAGAATCCCTGCCCTCTTTTCCACATCCGAGGAACGCCTCCATCGATATCAAATTTCTCTTGCCATTTTTTCTTTTTGCTTTTTATTTATATACTCATCATAATCCCGCCCCTCTTACAAACGCTAACTAACTTATGAGAAAAAAGGCTGATAAATAATCAGCCCTTTGAATTGAATAAGCGAGGCTTTCCCGATAGAAATGCTTGCATGCGAGAGAGATCCCAATTCCGTCTATCCAAAAAAAAGCAAGCCC
>PKML01019413.1:344805-354805 GCA_002933935.1 Eutrema yunnanense | reverse complement strand
GTGGGACGTTTGCAAGTCTCCAAGTCATATGGGAAACCGGACATTCAAAAAGTAAATGATTTATAGTTTCATCTTGAAGCCCACATCTCTGGCATAGCGGATCAATATGTATCCCTCTAGTTCTAAGCCGGACAGAAGTACCAATAGCTTTAGAAACCACCCGCCATAAGAAGTGTTTCAGTTTGGGAATGATTTGGAGTTTCCAAATCCTCTGTTTCAGATGGAGATCACCGTGAGGCGGAAGATTTTCAACATTGTTCGGGTCAGCTAATTTCCTCGCCAAATAGTATCCAGTTCGTACTGAGTAATCCCCATCCTTAATGCCATAATAGTTTGTCATCTTCAATCTGTTGAGATAAGAATAACTTTTTTGCCCAGATTATATCTTCTGCTTCTAAATTTTGCAGGGCCTCCTCATTCCATCTTCTTCTATTATTGGAAATAATGATGAGATCACTAACTAACATAGCATCAGGACCATTACCGCGAGCAGGTCTAGGACGATTAGCAGGAATCCAATTATCTCTGAAGACCTTAATTGATTCTCCCGAACCAATATTGAAACGAAGACCTTTTTGAGAAGTTCCAGCCCCACGAGAATTGAAGACCAACCAGAGGATTGTTTATTCTGATCTTTTACTTCTAAGACAGAGCAATCACGGTAGTATTTGGCTTTGAATAGTCTTGCAAACAAAGTATTAGGGTGTTGTATAAGTCTCCATGCCTGTTTAGCGAGAAGTGCATCGTTGAATTTCTCCAAATCACGGAACCCCCAGTCCTCCCCCTTTCTTTGAAAGTTGTAATTTTTTCCAAGCCACCCAAGAAATACCTCTCCTATCTTGGTTTTTTTCCCACCAGAATCGTGAAATCAAACTAGTAATTTTCTGAGTAACCTGAGCTGGAATCTTAAAGCATGACATAGAGTACACCGGCATAGAAACAGCAACTGACTTCAATAGTACCTCTTTCCCAGCAGGAGATAATAATTTTGCACTCCAAGAAGAAGTACGCTTCTTAACCGCATCGATAATGTATTTGAACATCTCTGATTTTTTGCGTCCAAACTGTTCCGGCAAACCTAAGTATTTACCGCCCCCTTCATAATTTTGAATCCCAAGAATCGACTTTAGTCTGTCTTGTAAATCTCCCTGAATCCGAGACCCAAAACTGATCATCGACTTGCTAGGATTTATCAATTGTCCTGAGCTCTTCTCATAAATATCAAAAATATGACGTAGATGCCGACAATTTCTGTTATTTGCTTGAATGAAAAATAGAGAGTCATCAGCAAATAAGAGGTGAGTTAGAGGAGGGACTCCATTACCAATCTTGATGCAACGGATCTTTCCTTTTTGTACATTTGACTTAATGAGATTGCTAAGAACATCCGCACATAAGATAAAAAGATAAGGGGACAAAGGGTCTCCTTGTCTTATACCTCGTTCTGGAACAATCATACCCTGAGGATTCCCGTTTATCAAGATAGAGTAACTAATAGATTTTACTGTTGCCATAATCCACTTGATCCAAATATCGCAAAAACCAAAGGCCTTCATGGTAGCTTCTAAAAAATCCCACTCCACTCGATCATAAGCCTTGCTTATGTCTGTTTTCACCGCCATGTAGGTTTGAGAGACTCGTTTCCTTACTTTCAAGGAGTGCATAAGCTCATTTGCAACGAGTACATTGTCTGAAACCATTCTTCCCGGTATAAAAGCAGCTTGTTTTTCATTAATAATCTGATTTAGAAACCCTTTCAAACGAAAAACCAAAAGCTTTGATATGATCTTGTACACCACATTACAGAGACCAATAGGGCGATAATCTGAAAGAGTTATAGGTTTACTTATCTTTGGGATCATGCAAATATTTGTGTGATTAACTCTTGGTTTCATAGTACTAGTAGCAAAGAAACGTCGGACTTCATTTATAATGTCTTCTCCAACAATATCCCAACACTCCTGGTAAAATCTTGTCGTAAAGCCATCTGGGCCAGGTCCTTTGTCAGCCCCAATTGAGCAAATCACATCGAAGATCTCCTGCTCAGAAAAATTCTTAGTAAGACTTTCGTTAATCTCATCAGAAACAGTGGGATGAAACCCATTGAAAATCTCATCGCTAACTGTATTTTTGTTGCTCGAATATACTCCTCTAAAAAAATCTTCCGCATGTTTACCAATCTCATAATCACCTCTGTAATTCTGTCCAATATCATCCAGGATAGAGTGGATTATATTCCTTGCAAACCTTGCTTTAGAACAAGCATGATAAAACTTTGTGTTTCGGTCTGCAACCGCTAACCAAGTGTTTCTGTTTTTCAACTTCCAGTAGGTTTCTTCTTCACGATAGGCTGAGACTAAATTTCTTTGAATACCCGGTATAGCAAGCCTATGTGAACCAGAACTAGTCAAAGCTTTCTCTAGATCTCGTTGTAATGATTCAATCCTTTTTCCTGAGTTCATATGAGATTGCCTGCGATAAGAAGAAATTGACTTGCGGCATTCACGAATATGGTCGGTAATTGAGCAGTGACGAGACAACATTGGTGATTTCCATCCTTTAGCAACAAAGCTCTTGAAGTCATCTTTTTGAAGCATGCGTTTGTCGAAGTGGAACCTTTTAGGTTTACTATTTTTCACAATAGCAATATTAAAAATCACCGGACGATGATCAGAGCCATATAATCCCAGAAATTCAGCTTCCGACGCCGGAAAGTTAGCCATCCACTCAGAGTTTACTGCAACACGGTCCAAGCATTCTTTAATAACATGAGTACGCCTTTTTCCTACCCAAGAGAATTTATTCCCTTCGTATCTCAAATCTAACATGTCACAGCAGCTGTACATGTTTCTCAAATCCTGAAAAGTCCACTCATCTCTTAAAGGACCACCAATCTTCTCCTCATTACTCAAAATCTCATTGAAATCCCCGACTAACATCCAAGGACCAGATCTGTTACAACCAATTCTTTCAATTCTTTCCCAGAGTTCCTTACGTTTCTTTTGGACCGGATGTCCATATACACAAGACAAGTAGAACTCCAATCCATTAAACTTCACAAATAGATCAACTAGCCTTAGATCTTCATAAATACTACTAATTGAGACATCTTGCTTCCAAAGAACAACAAGCCCTCCATTTCTACCAATAGGAGGAACACATAAGGAAAAGGGAAATCCTAAAGAAACAGCAACATCCCTAACTACATTTGAAGGATTCATAGTTTCAACTAAGAAAAAAACATCTGGAGCAAATTTCAGACACAACTCTTTCAGCCTAGGTTCCGTAAAGGAACCCCCCAACCCCTGACAATTCCATGAGCATATCTTCATGGGGGAAACAATGAAGGTACCGGGCCCCCCGCACCTATGTCTATATCTTGATTGATTGAGCAAGAGTTTTGCGACTCAGCACTACAAATCCTCTTCTTAATCTGGCACACGTCCGCCATGTTATTCATGAGAGGAGACTTTAGCATCTCCTCAATTTCCAGTCTCTTACGCTTGTTAAAACCTGCACCCTCTCTTGCATAATCCTCAACAACCTCAAGAAGTTCATCTTCACAGAACTTACCCTTAGCCTTCCTGATCTTCTGATATTGCAGGTCCACAGCAAAGAGAGCATCTTGATCATCATAAGTCTGATCTTGGCCATCACCTTCTTGTATATTCACCGTGTTCTGGTTCTGAACAATACTTGTTGTAGGTTGGCTTGGGATAGGAGCAGCTTGTTCCTAAGGAACACCACCAGTATCCTGGTTCGGATCATTACCTCCATCTTCATCATCATCTCCATCTGATCCTGAGAATTTATCATCTCCCTCTATCTGAAGAGGACTGTCATTCTTGTCGTGAGAGAGCATCCCACATCTCTCGCAGAAATTACGAAGAAGTTCGTATTTGAAGCGGAGGATGGTGTTGATACCTGCTTCGAACTGGAAGTTCCGCTGGAAACGTAAAGGGTTGTCAGTGTTCCACAGCACATGGACTCGGACAAAATCAACACGGGTTGAGTTTTCATCATAGTCGACTTCAACAACATGACCGAAGATGTCACCAATGAAGGTGATAGTTGGACGCGAGAGGAATTGGAGAGGGATTCCGCGAATCTGAATCCAGAATGGTATCACTTTACGAGCAGCTTCATCAAGTTTTGGGGCCCATCTATGGATTGTAATCATCCAATCTGCGAAAGACCAAGGGGTTCGCCGTAGGACCAGGTTCATTGTCTCTTCAGAGTGGAAAATTAATTGGATTTGGTTATGTCCAATTATCCGGCCATTCGTCACCGTATCCATACCCCAAAGCCGCAGCAGTTTGGAGATCATTGCCCGAAGGTTCTGCTTCTTGGGGTTGAGGGGGATCACCACCATGGAGAATTGATTGGACGCCAGAGCATTGTTGCAAATCGCCGGAGGAAGGGCCACCGGTTCATCAGCAATACTCAGATTTATGTTTTGCATTTGTTGTCGGAGATTATCACCCATTTGATTGTTGGAAAGTTTTCGAAAAATCAGATAGCAAAGGAGAAAGTTGGG
Organism: Eutrema yunnanense; assembly: GCA_002933935.1. Classification (NCBI taxonomy): domain Eukaryota; kingdom Viridiplantae; phylum Streptophyta; class Magnoliopsida; order Brassicales; family Brassicaceae; genus Eutrema; species Eutrema yunnanense. Next base: position 350,268 of record PKML01019413.1, on the reverse strand, counting down.
AAATGTGTGAAGAAATGGAATTGGAAAAGGGTTATTTATACAGAAATTTGGCCAAGAAGGTTTCCGATTACGACGAAGAGAAAGTGGGTATAGGTTATGGAAACCGCAAAAAATCGTGACCTCCAGATCGTGGAATATGGAGGACGATGGCTACGGAAAGAAACCGGCACATGACAAGGAGATCGTGGCCGGAGTGATGCTCTCAAGGGGAGAGAAACCGTCGCCGGAAATCGCCTCAATCATGTCTCAGACTTTAGAAAGAGAGAATTATCGAGAAATCAAGTATTATATTCTCAAGAAAATAGATAACTATTTAGTAAGAATTTGTTTTCATATTCTCAAACCTTATTGTTTTTATTCGTTTGCTCCGAGTAGTTGTCCACTCTTCATAATATTTTGTATTAGTTGCATTGTTTATTCGTAAATAGATAAATAACATATTCTAAACTATATTATAAAACTATTCTGAATTATAGATTACCTTATTTTCCAGAAAGTAACCAACTATTAATAAGAATAAATAACATGTTTTTTTTTTATTTTCATCATTCGTCTTTTCATCCTAAACCGAAATAGACAACTTTCAAATGTCTAAATTGCTATTTTCTCAAGAAAATAGACAACTACTTTATAAGATTTTATCTTCATATTCTCAAACCTTAGCTCATCTATTTACTTCCAAAGAATGATCATATATATCAAAGTAGGCGACATCGAACCTACAATGTAGTCATTTATTTCGAGAAAATAATAATAGACATATAAATTTGACTTGAAATCACATGATTTGATGCTTATAAATAGTTGGCTATTTTATGGAGAATAAGACAATCTATANCTATTTTAGCTTAGAATATATTATTTATTTATTTAAGTTTCAATATCGGTTTGATTATAGTAATTGTTTACTTTCGATACACTAGTTGTTTGACTACCATGTTATTATATTTGATTAGTCTGTGTACATATATAGTTGTCTTTGCATAACAGACTATCTTATTCTCATAGTTCCAAACTCAATTTTTTAGAGTAGGTGATTGTTGATCCGTAAATCACACAAAAGGGGTAAAACAGTACTTTAATCGGAATCTCGTTTATTGATCAAGAATCGGTGTTACAACAGAGTTTTAGCAAGATGGCAAAGACAGAAAACTTGAGATCGGTAAAGTAGCTCTCTTGTGTTCTCTGGTCTCTGCCGAAGTTGTGTCCCCCTTTGATGAATGAACCTTCTCCTCTATTTATATTGTCTTGAGGCGGTTTGAAGAGAGAATATTTCCTTTTCCTTACTTGATTAGGAGGAGGAAATATTCCGGTTTTCTCTCCGAGATAAGGGTATTTTCCTATTATCTCGAAGATTCAATCGAAGGGAATATTTCCTTTTCCGAGATCGGCGGAAAAGAGGGAAATATCCCGGTTATTATATGTTGTAACAGACTGGGCTCACGCTGGGCCTAGATCAGTGGCCGAGATGGGCTTAGCGAGATTCCGAGCTCGGCCCAATGTTTTTGGGCTGATTCGTCTTCGATCCGAACCATCGTAACCTGGTCTTGATCGAACCGGTCTCGGTTCGAACCGAGTTAAACCAGGGGGTGCTAATCCCCCCTCTAACAATTGGTCCCCCCCCTCAGTTCGGCGAGGGAGTTTACGAGTTCGGTGAATTTCTCAGGAGTATTCTTTTAGCTCGGTTAGAACTGAGATCGGTATGGCTCGTCTATTTATTCGAGTTCGGCAAGCCTTTCTCAGTATCCTTAAGTTCGGAACTTTTTGGTTTGCAGATCCTTGTGTCGGTTCCGAACGTTCGAGTTCGATAGATTCTTCTCGGGAAGAGGGTGTCGTTTCGTCTTCTCTAGTCGTGAAACTCGAGGAGTCGCGTGTCGATTCGCCTTCTTTGGTTGCGGAATTCGAGGAGTCGTCATCATTGCTTTTTCTCTATAAATATCGCTCGAACCTCCTTCAATTTTTCACTTCTGCTTATTTCCTTCAAAAGGTATTCTTCTTTCTCTCTCTAGCGCTCTCCTTTCTCTCTAGAATATATTTATTTTCCGTTCTCCGATCACCTCCTCCGCCGTGATTTCTCCGATTTGCTCGAAGATTTTCGAGTTCTTCATCTTGTTCTTCATCAACTTCTTCCTTTCGATCGATATGGATTCAAGGACTTCTTCTTCTTCTGTTAACGACCGAACTCTACCGTCGAAATTCCCTGATCTCGAGCTGTTTGTCGGTAGCTCCAATTCGAGTTCGGACGGTTCGGACGATGTTCAGCAGGAGCCGATCAGGCGTAACTCCCAACGTACTGCTGCTGGGCCGAGTAATCCAAGGGTCGTTATCGAAGTCCCTCACCTTATCGATGAGGATGAGCCTGAAGAGGAGGTTGCCGAATCAGACGATCAAGTTCGGGTAGATCAAGAATTTGTAGCTCGGCTCGCGGAGGATGATGATGCTACTTGTCCAGACGATCGCGCTGCTTCGCCAGCGGTTCGTCAAGATATAGGAGACGATGTTCCCATGTCGGCTGCCAGACGGGTGGTTGAAAAACCTGCGAACATCGGACCGTCTCGCTCTACTGCGGAGATGGTCCAGGTTACCTTGGAGAGGTGCGGCGCTCCGAACGACCTGCTCTTCAAGATCCCGAAAGTTGTCGATCGTCCGTGGAACGCTCCTGACGGCTATATATGCGTCTATGAAGAGTATTTCAGAAGCTGCGGACTTCAGTTTCCAATCCCGGGGCTTTTTTATAAATACTGCAAGAGGCGACACGTCGCGATTTCTCAGCTCATGCCGGCCACGGTAATAAATATCATGGGTCTCCTTACTCTTGGGGAAGAGTGCGGTATTCCCATCATGGCCAAGGTCTTTGAAAGGCTGTTTCGGGTGAATTTTTCGAGGGCCAGGCCTTGGTTTTTATCTGCTAACGCGAAGCCGGAAGCCGATCTCGTTACCGGGAATAAGCCGAGCAAGGTCAACAACTGGAATGCCCAGTATTTCTTTGTGAAGATTGACGAATTTTCTGTTGAGCGTCCGGACGGGAGTTACCGAACTCAGTGAAGTACTCCTATCGGTAGACATTGGTTCTCGATTTCTGTCTATGGCTTTATTTTGCCTAAGTTATATTTTTCCTTTTTCTTTTCAGATCGTCACGTACCGGGTTTCTTTATCTCCACACCAGGATTCACTTTCGTTCACGCGAAGCAGTTAAGCACGGCTGGGAAAATTCGGTGGCCTGAAGCCTACCAAGAGAAGCTCGATTTGAAGGCAAAAAGAGCTCTTAAAGGTATGCCAGTAAACTTTCCTTCCCAGTTCGGTGGTTTCTTTTCTTTCCTTTTTTTTATCTGTATTGTTCTCTCTTTCCACAGCAAACCCCTCTCATCGCCGAAAGATGAAGCTCGACGAAATTCCTGATCTTTCTGCCGAGATGGATGTAGATGAAGTGGATGCGGATATTCCTCCTATAGCCGAACAGGCGAATCCTGAAGTTCCTTCCTCGATCGAGGTTAGACAAACGGCTAACGATGAAGAGATCGTTGGAGGAGATGTTCCTGCTGGGGAACGGGTTCCCGCTGAAGAACACACTTCTCTCCCGGCTGAAAAGAAGAGAAAAAAGAAAGCCAAAAGGGGGACTCGACAAGCGACCGGCCAAACTGCTGGAGTCGGTACCAAAAATGCCGAGCGTACTGAAGGTGGTGAGGGGAATACCGAGCCCCAACGTGTCGAAGAAGATACGGTGGTCATGTCGGATGATTCTCCCGTACCGAAGAGGCATCGGACGTCAGATCCAGCGGCCGACGCGTGGGATTATGCCGAAACATATCGGCGAGTGAGCATTGGCCCGGACTTTCTTCCTCCGGTTGATCGCCTTCATAAATCTGAGGCTTTCGAGAAACTGGCTCGGACCACTGCTGAGGTAAACACCCCTTTCCGAGTTTGTCGCTCCTTCTTTTCAATCCTTATTTCTGACGTTTGTTATTTTGACAGATGGTTGCCCAGACGAACGAGATCTTCGGGTCTTAGGACCGTAAGCTCGGAGCCTCCTGTCGTAAGGCTTTCGAAGCGCGCGTTCAAGTCGTGGAACTTCGCAAAGAGCTGCACGTGTCTGAGGACAGGGGTGAGGCTGGCGATCGCGCGGTATCCGAGTTGACTAGGGAGCTGGCCGCACTGAAGAGATCCAACGCAGAGCTGGAGTTGGAAAAGGATACGCTTTCGCTGAAGTTGTTTGCGGAAACTTAGTGATTGCGGGCTGGCCGTACTCAGCAAATTTCGAAGAGGAAGGTGGTTACCGAAAAGTGCCAAGTTCGGCTCCAAAAGGTCAAGGATCATCTGTCGGCGATCGATCAGGCAAAGAAGCCATTCTTCGTTATCAACCAAATCGAGGGAATTCTTGGTTTTTGCGAGAGCCTTAAGAAGAAGCACGGCATTATTGTCCGCCGTCTCGCATCGAGAAGCTTGAGAAGCTTAAGGTCGAAAAGTCGGCGGAATATGCTGCGATCGACCTCCGCGAGCTGGCTGATGCGGACCTGGTTATCTCGCCGTTCACCGATCTAGTGCGCTCGGATGTTTCGATCACGATGGGTAATGAAGTTCCACCGGGCCTTGATGAGTTCGGATCTAACCGGGCTTCGATGTCGGCAGATCGCGCTGATGCGATGCGGAGGCAACACGTTTAAGTGGCTTCTATTTTTCTATTTTTCTTGTTATTTATTTAGTTTTCTTCTGCCCGAAAGGGCTTATAACTTGACCTCTTGGATTGGAGGGTTTTTATAATCCGGTATCCATTTTGTTGTTTGCCCGAGGGGCCTTAAATGAATCCCGGTATTTATCGATTGCGGACTCGAATGTTATACTTAGTCGTTTTCTAAGTCATCTCTATGTTGAGTCTTGATATATTCGAAGTCGTACATTATACGAACTCCTCAAGCTTGTCGTACACAATGGTGCCGTAAACAGTACGGTCTTAGCCGGGTGAAGAGAACGAGTTTGACTGAACCTGTTCGAGGTCGGCAACCCATATTGTAGATTGGCTTATTGATTTTGCGATTGTTGAGAAACCGGCTTACTGGTTTTGCGATTGTTGAGAAATCGGCTTACTAATTTTGCGACTGTTGAGAAATTGGCTTAAATTTGCGAGGAAAGACGTTCGGCTTGACCTTAGAGTTTGATTTAAGAGTACGTGAACAGCTCATCTTAATATGCTCTAGGTTTTTCTCATATTGAATCCGAGTGTGCGAGACGGACTCGGCTTATTTGGCTTGGATAATCTGAGAAGTTAATGCGAGACTGGTCTCGGCTTTGAATGTGGAAAGCGTGTTATCCATTGCACCATGAGGATGCGTGCGAGCTAAGCTCGGCTTATTCGATCGTCTGGCCAGGACGTCGATATGGAAACCGTTGTGGTCGAAAATTCGAACTGTTGGAGTTCGGCAAACATAAAGTTTGACTTAGAAATACGAACTGTTGGAGTTCGGCAAA
>PKML01019413.1:322520-334600 GCA_002933935.1 Eutrema yunnanense | reverse complement strand
GAAATGGGGCCTAAAGGTAGAAGCCCGGTGTTTTTTTTTTTTTTTTTTTTTTTTTTTTTGGCGTTGAGAGCTGGCCTAGATGTAGTAGCGCTTGAGGTTCATTGAATTCCATGAACGGGGAATAGGAGTTCCGTCTAGTTTCATGAGCTCGTAGACGCCTGGTTTGACTACCCTCATGACCTGATAAGGTCCTTCCCAGTTTGTGCCGAGCTTGCCGGCATTCTTTTCTTCAGTGCTCTCGAAGATTTTCTCAGAACCAGGTCGCCGTCAGTGAAATGACGTTCGCGGACCTTCTTGTTGTAGTAGCGTGCTTCCAAGTTCTGATAATTCTGAATTCGAAGTAAGGCTTGATCGCGTTGTTCCTCAAGATTGTCGAGGTTGTCGAGCATGATATCATCGTTAAGATTGGGGTTTTGCACAAGCATCGTCCGTCGGATAGTCGGGATGGTGAGTTCGGCAGGGCATAGAGCTTCCACATCATAAGCCATGTAGAAAGGGGATTGTCCCGTTGACGACCTTGGAGTCGTGCGATATGACCATAACACTCCGTCGAGTTTATCAGACCAGGTTCCTTTCAGAGTATCCAATCGTTTCTTGAGGCCAGCGATGATCGTCTTGTTTGTTGCTTCGGCCTGACCGTTGCTCGGTGGATATCTTGGTGTAGAGAAACTTAGCCGAATTTTCCACTTGGCGCAGAAATCGTTAAATAGTGTGGATATGAACTGGGGTCCGTTATCGGTGATAATCTCGTATGGAACTCCGTGTCGGCAGATGATGAATTTCCATACGAACTTCTGGACGTTAGAAGCGAGGATGACGGGATATGCCTCGGCTTCTACCCACTTAGTAAAGTAATCTGTCATGACAAGGATGAACTTTTTCTGCATGGTGGATCGTCTGAAAGGGCCGATGATGTCCATGTCCCAACGCATAAATGGATATGGAGCTGTCGAGGTGGTTAACAGTTCGGTAGGAAAGTGTATCATTGGGCCGTGTCGTTGATATTTATCGTACTTCGCAACGAACTTCTCGCAGTCTGCTTGCATGCTTGGCCAATAATAGCTTGCTCGTTTAATTTTTAGGGCTAGAGATCGGCCACCTGAGTGATTACCGCCGTCGCCTTCGTGTATTTTCTTCATGACTTCCAGGATCTCATCGCCTGAGATGCATTTGAGGAGGATACTTGCCGCACTCCAACGAAACAGTCCATCTTTGATAAGTATGTAGCGAGCAGCTCGCATTTTGAGTCGCCGAACGGCCCATCTGTCTACCGGGACATCACCATCGATGATGTATATTTTTATTTCTTGCGTCCAATCGGCGGGTGTCTGCTCGTCAGACTGTTCGAGGTTTATCGGCTCGTGAAGGCCGTCTGTTTGTTCTTCCACTTCGTTGTCTGATTGGGCTGACTCATCGGCTTGCGGTGGGTTATCGTTGCCTTCGGCAATAATAGCATGTTCGAGCTCGGTATCCTGATCAGGCTCGATAGTCGGAATCCGTCTTTGTCGGCGTAGGATGGGTTCGGTCGCAGGATTTTCCTCGTAATCTCTTCTACGAGTCGTGATGATACATTGCTCCGTGCTTCCAATACTTGGTTCTGATATACTTTCGACCGGAATTGTTCGTCTAAGATGAGGGTCCGAGCTTGAAGATAGAGCAGCGAGTGCGTCGGCTGGAGCGTTTTCTCCCCGCGGTATCTTGGTCAGTTCGAACGAATCGAATTCTGCAGCGAGTTGCTTGACGAGCTTGAGATATGCATCCATTCGATCATTCTTGGCATCATACTCCCCGCTGAATTGACTTGCGACGAGCTGCGAGTCGCAGTAGGCATGTATGTGTGTTGCGCCGATGGCTTTGGCCAAACGTAGTCCGGCAATTAACGCTTCGTATTCGGCCTCGTTGTTTGACGCGTTGAACGCTAGGCGGAAGGATTGCTCTAGGATTTCTCCCGTTGGAGATTTGAGGTGAATGCCTATTCCAGAGCCACGATGAGATGAAGACCCGTCCACATGAAGGATCCATTGTTCGGCAGTTACGACGTCGGTATTGACGTATTCTAGGGATAACTCGATGAGGAAATCGGCAAGGACTTGCGACTTGATGCTTGTTCGGCTTTTGTAATCGATGTCATACTCGGTGAGTTCAATAGCCCATTTAGCAAGTCGGCCGGACTGGCTCGGACTATGTAGAATCGTCCGGAGTGGCTGATTGGTTAGGACGGTGATTGAGTGTGACTGGAAGTAGGGGCGTAGCTTCCGAGCTGAAATAACAACGGCGAGAGCCAGTTTTTCGAGAGTCAGATATCGACCTTCAGCGCCATCGAGTGATTTGCTGATATAAAATATTGGCTTTTGTTCACCCCGGTCTTCTCGGACAAGGACCCCGCTGACCGCCGAGGTTGAGATTGCGATGTAGAGATAGAGAGTCTCGCCATCTTCGGGTTTTGCCAAGACTGGTGGAGTTGATAAGTATTCCTTGAGTTGCTTGAATGCTTTTTCGCACTTGTCATCCCACTCGAGATCTTTGTTACCGCGTAACAGTTGGTAGAAGGGGAGACACTTGTCTGTAGACCGGGAGATGAACCGGTTGAGTGCAGCAATACATCCCGTTAGCCTTTGTACTTCCCTTCTCGTCATCGGGGACGGTAAGTCGAGGATTGTCGAGATCTGTTTAGGATTGGCTTCGATTCCTCTTTGAGTTACGATATACCCGAGGAATTCTCCAGAGGTCACGCCGAATGTGCATTTGGTCGAGTTAAGCTTCATACCGTACTCGTTTAGGATGTCGAAGCAGGTATTGAGGTGTCCGGTATGATCCTTGGCAATTAGCGACTTGACGAGCATATCATCGATGTAGACCTCCATTGTTTTGCCGAGCTGGCTGTCAAACATCCGATTAACGAGTCGTTGATAAGTTGCGCCGGCATTCTTTAGGCCGAAGGGCATAACCTTATAGCAATAGATACCACGGTCGGTAATGAAGGAGGTCCTCTCACGATCGTCCGGATGCATGAGTATCTGATTGTAGCCTGAGAAGGCGTCCATGAACGAGAGGAGTTCGTTCCCAGCGGTTGCTTCGACGAATCTGTCGATATGTGGGAGCAGAAAACTATCATTTGGGCAGGCTTTGTTCAGGTCGGTAAAATCGACACAGATCCTCCATTTACCGTTCTTCTTTTTGACAACAACTGGGTTTGCCAACCAGTCTGGATACCGTATTCTGTGATTGATCCCGCGCTAAGTAACCTTTCGACCTCGTCATTAACGGCCCGAGCCTTCTCGGGACCGAGCTTGCGTCGTTTCTGCTTGATCGGTTTGAAGGTGGAATCAATATTGAGCTCGTGACTCGTTATCTTTGGATTGATTCCCGGCATGTCTGTGATTGACCAGGCGAAGGTCGAAACGTTCCTTTTGAGGAGTCGGATCAAGTCTACCTTGATGTCTTCATCGAGCTCGGCTCCGATCCCCACGCATCTCTCTGGATTGAAGTCGTCGATGTTGTAAGTGCGGGGCGCGGTTCTTAGTTTGCATTCGTTGATGAAACACGTTCGGGACATCACCTGGCCGCCTTTAAGAGTGAAGACTCCAGAAGGTGTTGGGAACTTGACGCACTGGTGATATGTTGACACAACGGCTTTCATCGAAAATATCCACGGTGTCCCGAGTATCACATTGTAGATTGCGAGTTTGTTCAATACCAGGAACTTGACCATCCGACAAATCCCTCCGGTATACATGGGGAGCTTGACCGTCCCGGCGGTCATGGTTTGCTCACTTGAGAAACCGGTGAGTGGTTCGATGTTCGGTCTGATCTGATTGTCGGGATAATCCATGTTCTTCAGTGTATCTTTGAAAATCACATTGACCGAGCTCCCCTAGTGTCGATCAAGATTCGTCCGACTACAACATCACTGATGAGTGCTTCGACGACCAGCGGATCGTTATGCGGCATATGGAGTCCTTCTGTGTCGGCCTCGGAGAAAGTGATCGGCATTCCGCAAAATGTAATCTGGTTTGTATGTTTTGCGGTCACTGCTTCCTTACTGTACGTCTTTAGAGCTCGGACATAATATGATTCCAATGCGCCCATGATCATGTTGACACGCTTCCGAACCTGTGGAGGTTGTTGAGCCTCCACTTTTTCCTCCCAATCTCGTTTCGGTTGTTCGTCGTCGGTTTTATCTTTAGGTTGCTCGGTAGTCTTGCTCGGTTTGAAGTTACGTCTCCTTCCGCTGTCGTTGCGGTGAGGTTTATTCGAAGGTTGGAAGGCTCCTTCGACTGGAACTTCCCCCTTTTTGTACTTCATTAGCAAGAATTCCTGTAGGTGTCGACACTCTTCAGTTGAATGATTTCCGAATCGGTTGTAAAAATTGCAGTATTATGCGGATTCGGTATCAGACTCTTTTGGTTCGTCCGATCGAACCCAAGTGTTTGACCAGGATTGCTGAGTTTGCACTGTATTAACGGGCTGCTTTGGAAGAACATTTTGTTTATCCTTAGCAGCGGGCTGTTTCGTAAGTGCATACCGTCTATCTTTCTCGGATTTTTCCTCTTCCTCCATGATGAAGATGTGCGCCCTGTGTAAAATATCCTCCAACGTCTTTGGATTATTGCGTTTGATCTCCTTGTGAAAGTCTGATTCGTACCAGGTTGCTTTATAAAGAGCCTCAATCGCAGCTTCGTCATCAATCGTACAGTGGGATACGACCGCTTTGAAACGTTCCATGAAGTTGCATAGAGGTTCGTCTTGTTTCTGTTCAAGGGCCCAGAGTTCTGCGTTCTTCGTTTTCTGCTTGATAAACATGGTGAAGCATTTGAGGAATTTGGTAGTGAGCTCGTTGTAACTGTTGACTGAATTTGGCTCGAGCGTCGAAAACCAATCGAGGGCAGCTCCGGAAAGGTTCTCTACAAATAGTTGGCACATGGATGCGTCCTTTTCGTTCTCCGAGTTGAACCGAAATCGATTCATCATGATAACGAAGGAGGTCAGGAAATGCTTAGGATCGGTGAACCCATCGTATGGCGTGATCTTGACCCTCTCCAATCGCCGGACTGGAGTGTTGATGACTCGTTCCGTGAATGGTGTTCTCTATGACTCCTGAATCACCCGATCGATTTCTGGCGCCGAGCTCGTTGCCTGATGGACTTTAGATCGCATGTCCTGTAACTGGGTTTGGACCCTTGCGAATTCCAGGTTCATGGCGGCTTGATCCGCGATGTGGATTTCCGAATCGGCTACGGATCTCCTAGTTTGTGGGTCTGTCACACCCGGGAGTTGAGTGTCGGTCAGTTCAGGCAAGAGGTTCCGGCGTAAAACGTTTTCGTTGGCAGGGGTGATCAGGCTCGGATCGAGGGTGCCGATCTGGCTTCGGCGTTCGATGTGGAATGCTATTAGAGACGCGATTCGCTCTTTATTCTTTTTGTTGATTTTTGCGAGCTGTGCTGCCATGGCCTCCATAAAGATGCTCGGATCCATGAATGCTGGGGTAGCTGGAGGCGGTGGAAGAGTCCTCGGGGGATTAGTCTGATTATCCCTTGCAGTAGGTAAGGTCGGAGGGAGTCTTTTTTCAGTTGTCGGTAATTTAGTTTCGGTTGGATTGATTTCATCAACCCGAGGGTTTTGATCATCGTTTCCGGAGCCGTTGATGTTGACTACGGAGGTGTCGATTGGAAGAACCATCGCCGAACTCAATCAAACGATATCCGAAAGTACTATTCTATTTAGTTCCCCACAGTCGGCGCCAATTGTTGATCCGTAAATCACACAAAAGGGGTAAAACAATACTTTAATCGGAATCTCGTTTATTGATCAAGAATCGGTGTTACAACAGAATTTTAGCAAGATGGCAAAGACAGAAAGCTTGAGATCGGTAAAGTAGCTCTCTTGTGTTCTCTGGTCTCTGCCGAAGTTGTGTCCCCCTTTGATGAATGAACCTTCTCCTCTATTTATATTGTCTTGGGACGGTTTGAAGGAAGAATATTTCCTTTTCCTTACTTGATTAGGAGGAGGAAATATTCCGGTTTTCTCTCCGAGATAAGGGTATTTTCCTATTATCTCGAAGATTCAATCGAAGGGAATATTTCCTTTTCCGAGATCGGCGGAAAAGAGAGAAATATCCCGGTTATTATCTGTTGTAACGGACTGGGCTCACGCTGGGCCTAGATCGGTGGCCGAGATGGGCTTAGCGAGATTCCGAGCTCGGCCCAATGTTTTTGGGCCGATTCGTCTTCGATCCGAACCATCGTACCTTGGTCTTGATCGAACCGGTCTCGGTTCGAACCGAGTTAAACCAGGGGTGCTAATCCCCCCTCTAACAGTGATTACTTTCTATGCGTAGTCACGTTAGACTAACTAATATCGGTTTGATTATAGTATTTGATTACTTTCGATACACTAGTAGTTTGACTACCATGTTATTATATTTGATTACTCTGTGTACATAGCTGTCTTTGCGTAATGGACTATCTTATGCTCATAGTTCCAAACTCGGTTTGTTTAGAGTACGTGATTATTTTCTATGTGTAGTCACGTTAGTCACGTTAGACTTTCTTACATTTATAGTCTGAAACTTTAAAGTTTCAGAATTCATTGTTAAAATTATTGTTGTTATTGAACAAAAGTAGAAGGTAGTGTTTGCAACTTTTAGAAGAAGGAGATGTCACTTTCGTGTCAAAAATAAAGCAATGTCCAGAATAAGGGAGCAAAGACTTTTTTGATATTTCCCCTTATTCTGGACAGTTGACTACTGCTATTTACTCAATTGACTGTTTTTGTATGGTAATCACGTAAATAGGTGCTCCAAACATAATATTTATGCAATTCACCCTAGATAAATTGATGAAATTTTGTTGTGAACTCTTTATACGTTTATGATGTAAATAAATTTAATTGTATAATTTATAAAGAGATAACTGAGGTATCTTAAACATTTTCCATTTTATAAATTTAACTATTAAATTAACATATAAGATTGAAATATTATATGTTAATACTCACTCCTCGATGGATATTGTTGTCCCTGAAAGCAATGATACCAAGAGTTCTCAACAGATCAAATCTAACACTGTTGATGAAACTATGCAGAAAGCTATAGTTGCTTCTGCAACAGATCTGCTTTCTACACCATCTCTGGATGGAGGTTATTCTTCTTCTAAAGAGTCTATGTTGCATGTTGAAGCTCCTGGCCTAAACACTTCTGGAAATTTCCAGGGGCAAACTCTCTCAGATCTTCCCCAATCTTCTAAGGACAACACTATTTCGAGGTCTGTCTTGAACTCATCTCAGGAAGCTATTGCTAGCTAGGCTGCGAGAATGCAATCCTCTGTGGATAAAAAACTGAAAAAATCTCAAACCCTAGTCTCTCCCCATATGGTATTCCCAGAGTAAAAATTCCAGATTCAATGTTTCAAAAGGGAGTTGACCTTCTCCATGGCTTTGACCTTGGAATCTTCATGGGAAAAACGCCATCCTTTGGCCATATTCAGGGCGTCTTATATCACATCTGGGGTAGAGGCATGAAGCTCGAGATTCATCTTCGACCTGATTCAAGATCGATTTTAGTTCGCATTCCTAATGCTACAATCATAAGTAAAATTGTGGAGCAAGAGATATGGCGCATAGGTAACTCCTTTTTCTATGTGGCTCAGTGGTCTTCATCTCTAGCCATGAAACCACCGTCTTTCACCTCCATCCCTCTTTGGGCTCATGTAATAGACATCCCATTCGACATTTATACGCAAGAAGGGTTAGGTAGGGTTGCTGACCTCTTAGGGTTCCATGTTGAATGTGATGAATTTACCAGAAGAATGGTCAACATTAACATTGCCCATCTAAAGGTTAAAGATGGTTGCACCAAACCATTATCCACTTACACTGAGATTGAGAGGGATAATGGGGATGTAGTTCATATTTATGTTGATTATCCATGGACTCCTCCAACGTGTCCTTGTTGCAAAGAGATGGGCCACCTGGAAGCTATGTGTCCTAATGCTTTTTGGTCTGCAGAGGGTAACTCTGGCTCCCAAAAGGGTGCAACTTCATATCCAGATAAATCTACCGTGCCTCATTCGGTACCTCAGTCTATTGTTCCTCCTCCTATCGTGCCCCCTTCGGTTCTTCAGTCTACGCCAGTTGCTGACCCAAAGCTAGGTGGTAGCAACCACATTGTTAGACTTGTTATCCAAAAGGTCTATAAGAAAACTGCTCAAGCTTCATTCATCAGAAAATGGGTGCTTTACCTCTGCCTGACATACCAAAGGTTGATGCATTCTGTAACCCTTTCGCTTGTCTGTCTTTTGTTGCAAAAGGTTCTGAACTTGATCTTATGGCGTGTTCTGAGACTGATGCGTCTTCACAAGCCATTGTAACTCTTCCAAATGGTTTTTTTTCTCAACCGGTTCCCCCTAACTAACAAAGCCTTTCTTTTCTCTCCCACCATCTCAAATCAACCAAATTATCCCATAAATAAACCTACCCTTACCATCGGAAAATCCTATCACTTTCGCCACCTCAAATTTACCAGCTTCTACAACACATTTTTGTCTCTAGGCTGTTTCTCTTGGCACATGTACATATGTTACTACCCCTGCAGTGGGTTCTCTCCTTTCACAAGGAGAGTCCCAATTATAAATTTTTAATGTCAGAAAGCATATTTTCTTGGAATGTTAGAGGTTTAAATGAAACTAAAAAACACCCTGCTTTTAGACGTTGGCTATTAACTCACCATATTATTTTTGGAGCCATTTTAGAGACTCATGTTAAAGAACCAAGTTTGAACCATTTGATGAACATTGTCTGCCCTAACTGGTCCTTTGCATCTTATCATTATGATGATGCAGATGGACACATTATCATGATATGGAAAGCCCATGTATATGTTGCTGTTTTGCATTCTTTAGGACAGTCCATGACCTGCAAAGTTTTATGGCCTGGTGTTACATCTTTTTACTACACTGCTATATACACAGCAAATACAAGTGAATAAAGAAATGACCTTTGGATTGAGCTGATAAAAATTCAGTCTTCGACTATTATTGGGAACACTCGGCTGATTGGTGGATACTTCAATGAAACCACTAACCCTTCAGAGCACTCTTCCCTGACTGTGAATCAATTCACTGCTGCAATGATTGACTTTAAATCTTGCTTGGATCAACTAGAGGTAAAAGACATACATTATCATGGCACAAGATTTTCTTGGACCAATAAGCAACATGCTGACCCAATTGCTAAGAAACTGGATAAAGCACTTATCAACGAGCATTAGTTTACCTTTTTCCCTCGAAGTTTGGCTAAGTTTTTGGCCTCTAAAATCTCGAATCGCACTCCTTGTTGCATCACTCTGGATTGTCACATTCCTCTGTATGGCACCAGGCCTTTCAAGCTCTTCAAATACTTAGTATTTCATCATGATTTCCTCGAAACTGTGACCAATGCTTGGATTTCATCAGAAACAGAAAGCCACACTCTGTCCTCTGTCATGTTCAAACAGAAGGATATGCGGCGTGATCTAAAAACACTGAATAAAGATAACTTCTCAGACATTCAGAAGAGGGTTAGTGATGATACATGTATGTTCAATAATGCTCATATCTTGTCCTTGCAACAACCTTCATTGGCTCATTTCCTAAAAGAAAAACAAGCTTTAGATAAGCTAACTATGCTAAGAGGTATTGAAGAGGAATACTTCATGCAAAGATCACGTATTAACTAGCTTGCTACTGGAGATCATAACACTCCATATTCTCACAAGGTAACTAAAGCTAGAAATGCTTTTAATATTGTGCATACCATGACAGGGATTGATGGCCAAGAGGCGCCCTCTGCTGATGCTATCGGCATCCTGGCTGTAAATCATTTCAAAAGTATTTTAGGTCCTTTTATGAGTCCTAAGAGCATCTCCAACCCCACTCCATTTTCTACTCCAAACTCGATTTTGGAGTAAATTTCTCTCTAACCCCACTCCATTTTCCACTCCAAAATGGAGTTTCTCCATATTCTACTCCATATTTGGAGTAACTCCATATTTTACTCCATTATGGAGTTGGACTTTTTTAATTACAAATTAATCCTTTAAATATTAAATATTTATATTTTACTCCCTCCGTTCCACAAAGATAGATTTTTTAGAGTTTTCACACATATTAAGAAAATAATTAATACTTAATCATAAATGCATCAATTTTTGTTACTGAACAATTTCTCATATCTCTAAACCAATAGTAGTTCAATAAATTTAATTAATATTCTTAAACTTTTCAAAATATCATCATTAATTGATAAAAGTTGCATAGAAAAGCTAAAAAATTTATCTTTGTGAAACAAATTTTTTTTCTAAAAAATCCATCTTTGTGGAACGGAGGGAGTATATTTTTTATTAATTTAGCAATGTATTTGATTATCATAATTATTTAAACACTAAAAATTTTATTTAAGAAGATTGCAAAGTAAAATAAACTTAAAAATATATAACAAGTGCTGAAATTAAAGATAAGCGACATAAACAAATTTAGGGAAAAGGATATAATATGGGTTATTATCTGGTTGATGGTATATATCCAATTATGGTCTACCATTGTGCAAACGATTCACGAGCCAAGAAGTCCAAAGAACAATTTTTTTTGCTACACAACAAGAAGCATGCAGGAAAGATGTAGAATGCGCATTCGGAGTTCTCCAATCTCGGGTTGCTATTGTGAAAGGACCGGTTCGTTTTTGGAAAAAATGTGTTGCATGACATAATGACTACATGTGTGATTTTACATAACATGATAATCGGGGATGAACGTGATCTCGAAGCATCAATTAGAGTTGGAAGAGAAGGTCCAAATAGTACATGATGATAATATCCTATTCCAAGAGTTTCTTGGTCGATTTAGAGCAATCAAAGAGAAAGAAGCTCATTTTTTACTTCAAAATGCACTAATTGATCATTTGTGGGAAATATTTAGTGTCGGTGATGTTTAATGATATTATGTAATTTTCTTTATTTAATAAGTATTAAATTTTATTAAATTCATAATTTATAAAAAATTTTGCAAAAAAATAGGTTAATTTGTAACTTTTAGAAATAAAAAACATTATTAATAAAATACAAAAAGAATCTATTTAGAATATTCCTTTTTAGAGTAAAAAATGGAGTTATACATTGGAGCAAAACACAACTCCATTTTGGAGTAAAAAATGGAGATATACATTGGAGATGGTCTAACGACACAATCTACCAGCCTAGTCTCTCCAGTCTCTCCAGAGTTAAATGCTCTGCAGCTGAAGTATAAGCTATACTCCTTACTCGGATTCCTTCTGCAGAGGAAATAACAAAAGCGTTATTCAAGTTAAATCCTAACAACTTCATGTTTTCACAAAGCTGTGTGGTCAGTATTGGGTGAAGAAGTCATGAATTCTATTAACAAGTTTTTCCAGAGGCCTTTAATGCCATCATCGATAAATTCAACGATTCTTACCTTCATTCCAAAGTTCCATGGGGCTTCAGCGATCAAGGATTATGGGCTTATATCCTGCTGCAACACACTTTACAAGCTGGTTTCAAAGTTGTTAGTTGCCAAGTTGAAACCCCTCCTTCCAAAGCTTATTCTGCATATTCAAACTGCATTCTTAAAAGGGAGATTATTGTTAAAAAACTGTCTTCTTGCCTCTGAGAAGTCAACGGGTATCATAAAAACAAAAGGCAGAAGAGAGTAGTTATCATAAAGATTGACATTGCCAAAGCTTTTAACTCTATCCGATGGGATTTTCTCACCAACTGCATTGGTACCAAAGCTTTTAGGCTATGCTTTATTTTGCTTTAGTTTAAGAGAGAATTTGGTGAGAGACAAGTCTGATTTCCCTTCGTCCGAGATTAGATCTCAAAACCTTTGTTTCTCTTTCTGATTTTATATAGAGTATTTATTCAAACATGTCTATTTATTTAATCTTCATGCCTGAGTAGATCTCTTGTTAGGTTTGGGGATTCTCATAAGGGATTTCTTTGAATGCTAGGTTGATTAGTTATTTAGGGTTCATAATCTGAATTAGTTATTCACCTTAGGTTGTTCTCAAAGCTAATTCTGGATTGATCACCT